>APFE030552799.1:259865-333038 GCA_000404065.3 Pinus taeda
CAAGATTAAACCCTATTGAATAGTATAAAGTGAATGTATATAAATTGAATGTATAAATGAAGGGATTAATAACCCCAAGACGCTAAATTGTAAAACTCAGGAATTATTAATATTATAAACCCAAAGGACTAAAAAAACCAAAAGTTTAATATTATAAACCAAAGGAATTAGTAAACCCAAGGGATAAATATTACAAACTGAAGCAATCAACAAACCCATTGAATCAATATTAAAAACATGAGGGATTAATATTACCAACCCAAATATTTAGAAAACTCAAGGAATGAGTCTTATAAACTCAATGGAATAATAAACCCAAGGGATTCTTAATATTATAGACACAAGGGATTAATAAACCAAAGAGATTATTAATATTATAAACTCAAGAGGTCAATATTATAAATCGACTCGATTATTAATATTATAAACCCAAAGTATTTATCATGTAAACACAATGGACTAATTTTATAAAGCCAAGAGATTAATAAACCAAAGGGATTATTATTATAAATCAAAGAAATTATTAATATTATAAACCCAAGGGATCAATAAATCCAATGAACTAATACTAAAAACTAAAAGAGTTAATAAAACCTAGGAATTAATATTTAAACCCAAGGAATTATTAATAGTATAAATCCAAGAGATTAAATTATAAACCTAATGGTTTAAAATTATAAACCCAATGAATTAAACCCAATGGATAGATATTATAAACCAAAAGGATCAACAAACCAAAGGGAACAATATTAAAAACAAAAGGAATTAACAAACCCCAAGAATTTATATTTCAAACCCAAGGGATTAATATACCCATATGATTATTAATATTATAAACTCAAGGGATTCATAAATTGTAAGGATTGTTAATATTATAAATCCAACATATTAATAAACTGAAGGGATAAACATTATAAACCTAAGGGATTAATATTAAATCCTAATACTAATATTAGACACAATATTATAAATCAAAATATTAAACCTTGATTTTTTCATTCTCGCAATGCAACATTAAATAAATTACATTGTAGTGTATCATTGTGACAATGCTACATTCAACAAACCCTAAGGGATCAATATTAAAAACATAAGGGATTAATAAACCCCACAAATTAATATTTTAAAACTAGGGGATTAATAAACCCGCGATATTATTAATATTATAAACCCAATGCATTAATAAAACATTGAGATTGTTAATATTATAAGCCCAACAAATTAATAAACCCAAGAGATAAATATTATAAATCATTGGGATCAATATTTCCTAGCACTAATATTAAACCCTTGGATTAAACACAATATTATAAAATGGAATATCAAACACTAATTGTTTCATTTTTGCAATGTGAAATTAAATAAATTACAATGTAATGTATCATTATAACAATTATTGTAATGCCAATTATCACATTTTGATGATGCTTCTTAGGTGCAGTGCTCGACAATATGATAGTTCAATGATAATTGTGACACTACAATGTTGGACATTGTGACAATGTTTTTAACATGTTTAATATTTCTTAAACCCTATATTACTTTCATTAATATTTCTTGGGTGATTTCATAATTTTTATTGTTGCAACTTTTAATGATTTCAATAGATTTCAACAACATAGTCAATGTATTTCTCAATAATTTCAAAATATTTTTGTTATCAATCTCATTGCATTTTGGAACAATTTGTTTAGTGTTTTGCATATGATTATATGTGTCATCTTTAGTTTTGAAAATTGACTTATATGATGTAAGTACATTAATTTTTTTCAAAATAAAGTTCTTAGTTTATTTTTTTACCCAAAAAACATTATTATAAACCCAACTCACAAATAAACCCAAGTGATCAATATTATAAAACCAAGGGATTAATAAAACCAATCGGATTATGAATATTATAAACCAAAGGAATAAACATTATAAACCCAATAGATTAATATTACAAGCCCTTAGGATAAATATTATAAACCTAATAGATTAACAAACCCAAGTTATTAACATTATAAACCCAAGGGATTTGTTGACACCTAATCATTGGGATTGGGTGAATCTTTGTAAATAATATAAATAGTAAATAATGGGCAATAGGAAAATGAAGAGACACTCGGAGGTGAAGCCCAAGAATCTCTACCTCCTTGTATATATCCATGAGCAATATTAATAAAGAAACACAATTCATTTGAAGAGTTACCTCATGGCCTAACATGGTACCAAATCTAGCCCCATTTTGGCTTCCTTTATGCCTTGTAACTCCCTCCTTCCTACATTCTGCAGACTGACACGTATGGTCTGTAGTTCAACTCTCTCAGCTTAACCCTCTCTATTTTCTGTGCCACTATGTTATTCTCTCTGTTTTCTATGCCACTAATTATTCTCACTATTTTTTGCCCATATTTTCGTGCAGCGTATTGTGCCACTAGCATAGCAGCATAAAAAGAAGATTCATCTCTATGTGTGAAACCGTGGTATGGCTAGTACAATGAAGATCAAGCAGTGATATGGTGCATTGAAGCTGGAGTGGTGCGCTAGTGCATTTTTCAGGAGTGGCAATGCAGAAATGGTGTGACTGTGACCTTGGCACCGATGTGACTGTCTTGCATTGAGTATCATTGTGTTATTATTTACTAAATTGAGTTGAATGGTTTCACACAATTATATAACCCCGACTCATTTTCCTCGCACAGTTATATAATTGTGTCTTTGTATATCTCCGTTGTTGACTGGTATAACATATAGCTCCTGTAAACCATTGAATGGGATCTTCCACCAAAGCTCCGTAATACTTTGCATCCCACCTCGTTGTTCCCATACTCTACGCTATGTTCATTTTTATATAACACAAACGTCACTGCACGATATACATCCCGATAAACATAACTTAGTTACACCAGTGTTGTTTAATATCACAACTCATGTCCCCATACCATTCTCCACTGCAAACACATACCATTATATTAATTATTGCTAGCCCATTACATTGATAATATTGTTGGTCTAACCATCCAAATAGCGTTAATACCACTTTCTCCACCATATACCATAACATTGTCCACCATAATTCACGTTTTTCATTGCACTAGCTAATAACTCCCCAGTGAATACTTTCACCAAATACTCCCTCCCCTATATTCTCCGTCCACCATATAGACCTTTCCCAAATATACCCTCCCCCATATAATCCCTTCCCTACATATATGTATGATATTACATATCAAAATTATATTTTTCACAATATGGCTACTATGGTGCAATGTTTTTTACATGGGAATTGTAACTTTGTTTTGGCAATAGAAGAGAAATTTTTTACACAATAGACATTTTTAAATGCATTCATTGGTATCTATAGTTGGAGTAGTTCTCTGTGGAAAATAGTGTTAGAAAATTATATATATTATAGAGCAATGGAATACAAAATATTGCATAAATATAATAACAGAAAATGCATAAAACCAAAGAGACACAGATATATGTGGTTCACCCAGTTTGGGCTATATCCATGGAGAAACAACGAGTCCTTCCTTTTATATTATCGAGCAAACTAAAGAGATACAACCTACAACAGATCCGATGTAACACCCTCTTCGCTCTTAATCTCCTCTCTCTTTCTCACTCAAAATAAATATTTACGTAGATGCAATACAATTCCCTCATATATATTGAGGGGTTGCCTTCTAGGGAAAAAACCCTAAATTAAACATAACTTCTACCATCGGATCATCCACCTAGTGAATGGCCCAGATTGACTAGAAATTACTATACCTTTACAAGGCAATTTTACATCTATTTTTAGTTTTGGGGGCGTTGCCGCGAAACCCCCGTCGAGGGACTGCTGGTGCCCGGACCCCCAGGCAGTGGGAATTAGCCTTCTTGAACCCCCACAGTGGGGAAAAGTCACTTTTGCACCCCCCCTCGCGGAGGGGTGCACAAACTTCCTGGGGTATACATCTGGCTGAAACAAAGACCTCTAAATAATAATGCTCCTCACCCAACAAATAGAACTATCCAAAATGGTCGCAAAACATAAAACACACCCTCACATTCAATGAGTTATCGAAAGGTGTTTTTGTAGGAGAAGGAGATAATGAACCCTCAAAGCCGAGGTATTCACCATTTGGGAAAACAAGAACAACAAGGCGTGTGTGTTGATTGCAACATCTCTAAATGAAGAGGTGAGTCACCATATTTTACCATTTTCAAATGCTTTTGAAGCCTTATAGAAGTTGAAGGAACTCTATGGCTCACACTCTAAATAGGAAGTTGTCCAATTGATGATTAAATTGTTCAGTCGTGAAAAAGAAATGATGATCTTCTTTCTTTGCCATTAGAAGTAAGATCGAATATGCATGATATGAAAGCCATTGATGTTGAAATAGAAATTCCTCTTATAGCTTTGTTCAAGAAAATTTATCCTACTTATTAAAATTATCTTGAGTCATT
Source organism: Pinus taeda (assembly GCA_000404065.3). Classification (NCBI taxonomy): domain Eukaryota; kingdom Viridiplantae; phylum Streptophyta; class Pinopsida; order Pinales; family Pinaceae; genus Pinus; species Pinus taeda. The sequence continues at coordinate 264,303 of APFE030552799.1, forward strand.
AAAAGCAAATGGAAACCTCAAAGCCATTACCTTTGACTCCCTCATGAAGAAATTTATTGAGAGAGAGAAATATTTTGGGAAGAAGACAACTCCTCAGTCTTTTGAATAAGTTTTGTGTCTTGCACATCGAGAGGAGAATCATGCTCAATATTCTTCCAGAGGAAGAGGTGGTCGAAGAGGAAGAGGAAGAAGACATTTTGGAAGCAATGGGGAAGACACTTTCAAGGAGAAAAATATGATCTTCACTGCATACGTTGCAATAGAGATGGACATGATGCATCTACATGTAAGTTGCCTTGGGACATAATTAATAAGGGAAGAAACCAAGCCTAAGGTAAAAATAAAGACAAAGAAAAAGGTAAAGCACCTGAATCTGCTCACTATGTTGTGGCACATTGTAATGTTGGAGTAACTCAAGACTTGTCTAATGCTTCGCTTGCTTCTTGGAAAAATTATTGGTTACTTGATTTAGGAGAAACTTGCCACATGACTTCTAGAAGAGATTTTTTTTTTTAAGAATTTACTCACAATGTCAATGGAGCAGTGTACTTTGCAGACAAATCAAAACTCAATCCATTGGGGCTTGGCACAATTAGGCTCAAATTGCTTGACCTTCAAGACTTTCTATTGCATGATGTTTTATATCTCCCAAAATTGAGAAGAAACTTTTTTTCCTCGGTCCACAAACGTGAGGAAGGACACTCCATTCATAAGTTTGATCACAAGGTGGAGGTCAAAAAAGCATGAGATCACTCACTTTTCATGATGGGGATAGAAGAAGAAATACTTCTGAAGTTGCAAGGTACCTTTGCTCGTGCACAAAATTTCTCATTCATCTCTTATTGCGATGAAGGTACATTTCCATCAAGTCTTTTATGGCATGCTAGATTTGGACACTTGAACTATGACAACCTTATCTTGTTGAAGAAAAATGGTGTTAGTGGTTTTCTTACAATTCCTAGGAAACATAAGAAAAGTGATACTTGTATTCTAGGAAATTGTAACAAACAATATTTTCATGATTCACATTCGAGAGCACATAGTAAACTTGAACTCATTCATTCAGATTTATGAGGTGCAACATTTGTTCCTTTTGCAAATGGAAATAAATATATGATGACATTTATTGATGACTACATTAAAATGTGTTGGGCTTATTTATTGAAGAACAAATTTGATGTTTTTCAAACATTCAAGAACTTTCATACATGGATTGAAAATTATGCACAATCCCATATTGGTTATATTCTCACTGATAATAGAAAACAATACACTTCAAATGAAATTGAAAATTATCTTCGCCAACATGGGATCAAGCATAAAATTTTTTTGCCTTATAATCCCCAATAGAATGGAGTAGCTGAAAGAATGAACAAGACAATCTTAAATGTGGTACATTACATGATGCTTTTGAAGAATTTAAAATTGATTTTTTGGGTTGATGCAGTTCTATGTGTTGTGTATATAAAGAATAGATATCCATCTAATTCTAGTATAAACAAGACTTGTTATGAAATGCGGTATGGCCACATTCCTTCGGTGAAGAATCTCAAGGTCTTTAGTTCCACCTGTTATGTCTTCATACCAAAGGAACACAGAAACAAACTTGGTGCAAGGAGTGATAAGTGTATTTTCTTGGAGTATTCAAATACCCCAAAGCATATCGTCTATATGATGAAGTTAATAAGAAGTTTTTTGTATTTAGAGATGTAATATTTCTTGAATCTTCCAAAGCTGACAATGTTGTTGAGCAATAGCTTGATCGCTTGGATAGACTCATACATACAAAATTATTTTAAGAATTTGATAATCAAATTCCACATCTTGAAGGTGGGGGTTTCTATACAAGATTAATATGTGGAATCTTCTTCTAAATTACTCTCTCCCCCACATGAAACTCCAACCATTGATGATACTTTAAGTGATGTGATTGACATAATCTGTAGACTCAATCTTAATTGAGTCCCAACTGAGTCAACTCAGCTACTTGGGCCATCTCTGAAAGGTCATCCAAAATGGCTGAAAAAGACACTTGAAAGTGTTCATCCTAATGAGGTTGGAAAGAAATGAATAAGAAATTCAACTAGGAAAAATTGAGGCGATGTAGATTATTTTGATTCACCTGTTGATATGGATGTTTATTGTCACTGTGAACTGAATTTGTTTACAAATTTTGAGCCAACTTCATTAAAAGAAATTGCTTCTCATGATGAATGGAAAGAAGCGATGCAAAATGAGTATGATACCTTTATAAAAACTAGAACTTGGAACGTGTTTGATACTCCATTGGGAACCCAACTAATTAGTTGCAAGTGGGTCTACAAGAACAAGTACAAATTTGATGCCTCACTTGACAAACATAAAGCCAGGCTTGTCACAAAAGGTTTTTCACAGAAGGAAGACGTCGATTATGAGGAGACTTCACCCCCACATGAAAATGGGCTATCATATGGATACTATTTTTCTTTATAGCTTATAACAATTGGAAAGTCCATCAAATGGATGTAAACATTGCTTTCTTGAATGGAGATTTGAAAGAAAATGCTTTTATGTCCCATCCAGAAGGATTTGTTGTGAAGGGACATGAACATAAAGTATGCAAACTTATTAAATCCTTGTATGGCCTCAAGAAAGCACCATGAGCCTTGTATGAAAATTAATTCAGTATCTTCTGAAACTCAACTTCAAACAGTATGATCTTGATGAAGCAGCTTTTTTTGTCAAGAAAGTTGATAAAATAGTTGTATATATTGTGGTATATGTAAATAAAATTTTGATGATAGGGAATAATGGGAGCTACATTGCATCCATAAATAAGGAATTTAGAAAGGTTTTGAAATGACTAACTTAGTAAATGTTCACTACTATATTGGTATTGAAGTAACTCAACATATGGAGTATATATTTCTCTCTCAAAAGAAGCACATTCGAAAACTCTTGAATAGGTTTGGCATGGATGAATGCAATCCTTTGATTACTCAAATGAAATGGAACTGAAAGCTCACATCTATTGAAGGAAAAGAATTTGAGGATGAAACGAAGTATAGTCATCTTGTAAGAAGACTCAACTACCTAACTACTACCAGACTGGACCTTTTTTTGTTGTTAGAATCCTTTCCGAGTTTATGAAAAATCCTTGTGAGGGATATTGGTGTACTGCAAAAAGAATTTTAAAGTACTTGAAGGGAACCCAAGACTTGGGACTCAAGTATACATTGGTGGCTGAATTGATCTTGATTGGATAGTTTGATTCAAACTTCGATGGACACAACAAAACTAGGGTATCTACTTCAGGTTATGCTAACTAAATTGTCTAGGTTAGCAAAATTCTTGAAGATTTGTAGGCGAAACAAGTGCATTCAACTCCACTCCTAATTGGAAACACTTCTATAATAAAATTGGCCAAGAACCCAAATTTCCATGATAGAACGAAGCACATCAATACAAAATACCATATGATTAGACATCATGTTGAGGCCAAGACAATCCATCTACACCATTGTTCCACTAATGAGCAAATTGTAGATATCTTTACCAAAGCACTTGGAAAAGAAAAGCTTAAAAGATTCAAAATGATGCTTGGACTCACCAAAATCCATTCAAATTAAGGGGGGAATGTTGACACCTAATCATTGAGATTGGGTAAATATTTGTAACTAATGTAAATAGTAAATAAAGAAGAATAGGAAAATAAAGAGGCACTATGACATGAAGCCAAAGAGTCTTTCTCTCCTTGTATATGTCCATGAACAATTTTAATGAAGAAACACAATTCATTTGATGAGTTACGTCCTAGTGTGAACGATTAATAAATGCAACATATTATTAATATTTAAGCACAAGAGATTATTAATATTATAAAACCAAAGGATTAATAAATGCAACATATTGTTAATATTGTAAACCCAATAGACTATTAATATTATAAACCCAAGAGATTAATATACCCAATAAAATTATTTTAACCATAAATCAATAATATTGATTTTTAGATTTATAATATTCTTAAATGTATAAACGTGAACATTTACATAACATTGACCCTACTTTCTTATGTTATGTCAATGTCACTCTCATTTTCGCTATCATCACTCTCATTATCATCATTCTCATTTTCGACATGGACAGGCGTTTCATGAGGCTCTAAGTGGACATTGATAGGGACTGGGGTCTCAAGCTCCACAAAGAATTGCGCTGCAAACACCACTGAAACTTCAACATACTCCACTAAAATCTTCATATGATGGAAAAGGGTCGGGAAAACCGACTTTGCTCCACGCATAATAATCTCACTCAACTGCACGCATGCTTTCTTCGAGTGTTGACACAATATTTCTAGAATTCTCATACCCGTCCCAGCTGTTTGGGGAGCACTTACTGTTGCTATTCTCCCTACATTATTAATGTTTTCTAGTTTAAGAATTACATATTTCATCGCATCAAGCAATGTCCTTATGACTTTTGCTTCAGAGATACTCTCGTGGAATTCAAGGCTTTGGCAGATCCATTCTAAGGTGAGAAATTGTTTCAAGTACAACCCAAAACTGTAAATCCGGTAGTTGGACCATGGTTTCATGGCCAGAAATGCTACAATTTCTTCCACTTTTCCTTCCATGGAGGAAATATCAGGGTTGTTCATGACTAGCGCGTACATTAATTTTATGAGTCCATGTTTGAAATCTCGATCATAAGTCGACTGGGGTTGTTCTTTCAGTGCATCATTAATTGGGAAGAGGAGGGAGTAGTTAGGGTGTATAGCTAGGTCTATGCCTTCAGGGGCCAATAAATTTTCACCACTATAAACATAGTTAGCGAGAGAGAGTGTGGTGGGAACCCATTTTCCAGAGGGGTGTTCTCATGACAACAACCTCGCCACACACCACATGCCCCGTCCGTCGACCATATAACGCACCCGTCGGCGTTTCATTACCATTACGTATTCGCGTAACAGGGATTCCTCGCACTTCTTGGATACAGAAGTTACCGAGACAATGAAGAAGCCCCAATCGTTCATGGAATGAAAGGGGAGGTCGATATTGTATTTCGAGAACCAGGTGTCCATTCTATTTGTCATTCTCAGATCGAGCATGGGCAACCAGAAAGGACACAAAAATCAGCAACATCTCATTGATTGGGAAACCAAGAAAAAGCGTACTATTTCATTGGAAACATCCAAGAATAGAAAAGAGGGAAACATCTGAAAAAGGAAACATCTAAAATATATTGGCTTTATCTAGTTATGTAGTTTGATTTTATCTTTTGTAATAAAGAGAATGATGGCATTGTTTTGACCAGGATCATCTCTTCTTCATAATAAAGTAGTGGTATTGTTTGCAGACCTGTGTTATTCTAGTGTTTGTGTCTACAGTCTGTTATGTGATTCTTTGTTTTATTAAATTTTCAGATCTGCAAGTAGATCGATTGGTATCGGAGCGTAAGATCTTGGAAGCCATCCACCTATTCGAAGAATTTTTTTTTAAGGGTCATACATTTCACTCCATTCAGTGGATGAAAATCATGCTGCCCCATCAAGAGAATCAAGAGCCCTCCCATGCAGACTCGCCAGTGAATGATTTAGCTAGGGCTCTTCAAGAGCTAATTACATTGCAACAACAACAACGCCCACCAGGGCAAATGCAGCTTGATGCACGCTTTCAACTGCCCAAATTCTCAGGGAAAATGAATGGTGAGACCGTTGAGTCTTGGATCCGCAGCCTCTCCAACTATTTTAGAACCTGTCCAACACTGGTCGAGGAGATGAAACTTCAGATCTCCAGTCTACAATTCAAAGTCCTAGCACAAACATGGTGGGATACTCATCTTGAGAATATCTCCTTGGTTGTGGAACTTGGAGAACAAGCTGAGACCAAATCGATGCCTATCACATCTTGGAATCTCTTTTGCGAGGCCTTACGTGAACGCTTCTATCATCTAGGATATATACAAAATATCCTTGCCAAATGGTTGCAGCTTCGACAACTACCCAATCAATCAGTGGAAGACTACATTGATGTCTTCTACAAGTTGTGCATTCAACTCCATATATCTGATCCAGAAGAGGTACTAATTATCAAATTTAATTCTGGTTTGCTAATGCTTCTTCGCCGTGAAGTTGAGTTGTTTGATAGTGCTTCATTAGACAAGGCATTTATTCGGGCCCTGGCGGTGGAACGCAAAGTGGGTACTCGAATCCGATATCCTCAAGCCAGAAATGGTCCATCTTCCTTTGATTCTTCTAATTTCTCCTCTGCCTCATCCCCCACACCTCACCGCACCCCCTTGTGTACATTTCACAAGACCAACTCACATGCTTCTACAGATTGTCGAGTATTGTAAAATCTCCGCCCCCAGAAAACTCTTTTTACAAAAGGCCACTACCCCACTTCCAGCTGTTTCTCTCGAAAATCCAACTGAAGTAGACCCCTCTCTCATCCTCATGACCGTTAATGCAACAAACACCTCTGTTACGCCTTTGTTTACCCATAATTGTCAAATCAAACATGAGTTGGCCATGCTTATTCTTGACAATGGGAGTCAAAAGAATCTTGTGTCACAAGACTTATTTGCACGCCTTTGCCTTCCCACCACTCCTCACCCCCACCCGTATCAGCTCGGTTGGGTTAGAAAGGACGGTCCTCATCTTACCATCTCACAATGTTGTGTTGTCACCTTTGCTATTGGACCTTTTCGTGATACTGTGGTATGTGATGTTTCTCCTCTAGATTGCGCTGATTTATTGCTAGGAATTCCATACCAAGATGCTCGACATGCTGTTTATCATGCTACAGATCACCAATACCACTTGCAACACAATGGGTGCACCTATGTGCTCACATCCTCACCTAGCACATCAACCGAACCTTCCATTGGCAAAGCTCCCATTATGAGAGTCAATTTAAACCAAGATTTTTCTTTGTGCTTGGTTTGCCCTCTCAAGCCAGACAACCTCACCAATCCAGTCCCTCCTTCAATGGCAACTCTCCTCCATGAATTTGCAGATGTCTTCACCCAACCCACAGGGTTGCCTCCAGCATGCTCTGTTGAACACCACATTGACCTTATTCCTGGCGCTTCCTTACCCAATGCCCCATCTTATCGCCTTGCTCCTCGAGAGGCAACTGAGATAGAATGCCAAATTGAAGAATTGTTGACATCCGGTCATATTCAGATGTCATCCTCGCCATGTGCATCTCCAGCTTTTATTATTCCAAAAAAATATACTTTTGAATGGCGCCTCGTGACAGACTATCATCCCTTAATAAAGCCACTATTGAAAACCGCTACCCCCTTCCCCGCATTGAGGATTTGTTGGACCATTTACACGGGGCTTGTTTCTTCATAAAGATGGATTTAACTACAGGCTACCTCCAAGTTCGCATGCATGCAGCCGACACATGGAAAATTGCTTTTAAAACAAATTTTGGGCTATTTGAATTGTTGGTCATGCCATTTGGACTGACCAACGCACCTCCCACCTTTATGAGATTCATTAATGATGTTTTCAGGGCACATTTGGGTAAGTTTGTGGTCATCTACCTTGATGACATTTTAGTATTCAGTAAATCTTGGGAAGACCATCTTCAGCGTGTTCGCACCATGCTTGAGTTATTGCGAGCACATCACCTTCAGGTCAAAGAAAAGAAATCCTAATTTGGACAAACATCAGTTCAATATTTGGGATTTATTATTGACAACAAAGGGGTTCGCCCAGATCCCTCTCGTGTACAAGCCTTGGTGCAATTGCCAGCCCCTTCCAATGCACATGACCTCAAGAGCTTCATGGGAGGTATTAATTTCTATAGAAAGTTTGTCTCTCATTTTTCACAGTTTGCTCGTCCTTTGCACCAGTTGTCTCATCAAGCAAAGTTTATTTGGGATCTCGAATCTGAGCAACATTTTGCTCAACTCAAGAGTGCCTTATGTTCTGCTCCTTTTATTCGCTTGCCAAATATGAATCAACCATTTGAGATGGAAACTAATGCCTCTCAATTTGCCAGTGGAGCTGTTCTTAAACAGGGAGGCCACCCTACGGCATACCATTATGAGGCACTTGCGGATGCTAAGCTCATTTAAAACACCTATGACAAGGAATTCTACAGTTTAGTGCAAGATTTGAAGCAATGCCGCCATTACATTCTTGGCAAAGAGACCATCCTCCATACAGATCATCATCCGCTAATCTTCATCAACTCACAACGAAAGATTCAAGAGCAAGGCCATTTAAAGTGGGCTTCTTACATTCAACAATTCCATCTGGTGATTAAATACAAGAAGGGGACAAGTAATAAGATGGTTGATTTGTTAAGTCGACCACCTGCTGAGGTCCTACACATTGTAGAGGTGCATTGTGCTGCATATGATGCTTGGAAAGATATGTATGCAACAGATCCAGTATTTGGTGAGATATGGGAAGCTTTGCAACACCCTACAGTCATCAACCAAAATCCCTTTCTTGATTATACCATTCGTGATGGCTGGTTGTATAAATTGAACCAACTATGTGTGCCACAATCTGATGATCGTCTCATTCTCATCCATGAAGCACATGCCTCTTCATGTGGAGGGCATTTTGGCACATCCAAGACCATTCTCAATCTTCAACGCCACTTCTATTGGCATGCCTTACCAAAGCAAGTGGAAAAATTCATTCGTGCATGTTCTCTTTGTTCACAAAGCAAGCCCTCAAATCATAAGCATGGTTTGTATCAACCATTACCAATTCCCTCTCATCCTTGGGAATCCATTTACATGGACTTTTTAAGTGGCATTCCTACTACTTTTCATGAACATGATGCTATCTGGGTAGTGGTATGTCGTTTCTCTAAGATCGCTATATTTCTTCCTTGTCATAAGACTACTTCTGCTGCTCAAACCGCGGATCTCTTCTTCCATCATGTGTGGCCACACTTTGGTTTTCCAAGTAGCATTATTTCAGATCGTGATTCTTGCTTTCTCAGTACCTTTTGGCGTACTCTTTGGTCTTTTTTGGGTTTCCAACTTCGTTTCTCCACTGCTTTCCACCCATAAACAGATGGACAAACCGAAGTTGTCAATCGTACTTTGGTTCACTCACTTCGTAGCTACTTTTCCAAAAACAAATAGTGGGATACATATTTGCACATCATTCAACATAGTTACAATCGAGCAACACACTCCTCAACTGGTTTCTCACCTTTTGAGGTTTGCTTTGGGTTTCAACCAAGCGCACCCTCTGAGATGCCATTGACAATCACCCCTTCTGGGTCTGGACATCAACAACAGGAACAAAAATCAGCTCATCATTTTATACACTCCATTTATCAACGCCAAGCTCAAGTAACTACTGCTTTGCAAGCAGCCCAAGCTCGTGCCAAACAGAGACATGACAAGCAGCGAACACACTTGTCTTTTCAACCTGGAGATCGTGTGTGGCTCTTGTTGGACAAGCAACGCTTCAAGGGCTAGCATCATAAGCTGCACCCTCTGAGATATGGCCCATATACTATTCTCGAACGCATTGGAGAAAATGCATATCGCTTGGACTTGCCTTCCCAGCTTGGCATCCATGATGTTCTTAATGTTAATAATCTCAAATTATTTGAACCACCTCTCCTTGAGGAATCTGTTACAATTCATCATCCGGTTGATAATATTCCAGATTTTCAGCATCCTCTGCTCAAAGATACAATTCTGGACTTCAAGAAACGGGATACACGACATCAGCCATACTTCTCATATTTGGTTGGTCGGAAGGGACACACACCAGCACAAGCAAAATGGATCAATGCAGAAAAATTGCAACGCAATTTCCCTCAGTCGGTGGAGGAAGCCGGGATGCTTCCTGATCTAAACAGGGAGGAATTGGGCAACCAGAAAGGACACAAAAAGCAACAACATCTCAATGATTAGGAAACCAAGAAAAAGTGTACTATTTCATTGGAAACATCCAAGAATAGAAGAGAGGGAAACATCTGAAAAAGGAAACATCTAAAATATATTGGCTTTATCTAATTATGCAGTTTGATTTTATCTTTTGTAATAAAGAGAATGATGGCATTGTTTTGACCAGGCTCATCTCTTCTTCATAATAAAGTAGTGGTATTGTTTGCAGACCTGTGTTATTCCAGTGTTTGTGTCTACAGTCTGTTCTGTGATTCTCTGTTTTATTAAATTTTCAGATCTGCAAGTAGATCATAGCAGCATATCTTTTGGAGCCTTGCGCAAATGTTCCACAGATTTTCGATCGTCGGTGAGGTGACAATTAGGGATTGTAATTGGATAGGCCATGAACTTCTTTGAAATCAGACATAAAAATTCTCTTGGTACAGGTGCATCACTTCCCCGATCAGCGACACCTTGTGCTTGATTTCGGCTTGGGCGATGCACGCCATAACTTTTGATTCGTCTTCGCTGCTCGAATTTTCCAGAATTGGTTGACATTTTTGTAGATTTTGCAGTATGTGAACTCTATCTACGTTGAGTTTGGAGCTGTGGTTTATATGAATCTCATGCCACCTCTTTTCCAAAAACCTCGACCACTTATTTGCTTCATTGCAAGAGTCGGCCTAGCAGAAATCTCGACATTGGAAGTGTACGTATATTTTTCAGGATTTCTATTGTTTTCATAGCGTAAAAGATGTTAAAAAAATATGAAGGATTAAAATGTGATAAAAGGATTAGATAAAGTTTAGTATGAAGTATTAAATTTCTTAATTTATGATATAATCTATGAGATATGGGTAAGAGGTTTAATTTTTATTAAATTTTAGGTTCAATTTTTTTGAAGAGTGATTGTGAAATCTGTTATTTGTTTTAAAGTATATGGTAGGGACCAAGAATAATGAATAAATGACCCATAAATTCATAATTTTATGAATTTGATATGTAAATAAAAAATGTAGAGTTGAATGAATTTTTAGATGTGAATGTTTATATTCCTCCGAGCAATAAATATTTATAACTTTTAACATTAATATTCATTCATTTTAAAGTAATTAATTAAGATGAAAATGGTTGGAAATAAAGTGTTTGTATCAAGTAGTAAACAATAATTGGTATTTATATAATTTTCTTTTTTCATATAAAAAAAGTGTTATATGAATATTATCCTTTTGTTATATGAATATTATCTGTTAAAATTGTAAAAATAAATTTATGGACATAAAATGGTAAAGAGTAATTGCAATCTATATAACATATTTTTTTTCATATCTCTTAGATGGGGTGATATAGGAAGATTTCTTGTGAGGTGTGCCCCCTCAGCAAATGGCTTAAACCCATTATGGTGTGTAAGATAATTGTTGGGGAGTGTTGGAAGATGTATTGTAGGTTTTTTTATTTAAATGCACGCTTGTGTCTTTGAGGTCACAAGGTTACCTAACTTTTGAGAAAGGAGGTGAGATTTTCTACTCATCTTCCATTTCCTTGGCAGAGTTTGCCTCTTTGTTATTTGTACTTATGTGGAGAGTGGGTGAGACTAGTTTATCTCAAGAGTTTATCTTTACCATTCAATTGTGTCTCTAATAGGAAGGTTAGGAAGTATTGTGGTTCTTAATTCATCAATTATTTCATTGTAATGTGAATTTAGTTCTATGTTTGTATCTCGTAAAGTGTGGTATAATTGTGGGTTGGGCTAGTGTTTCACCTGTGAGATTATCTTTCTAGTATGTATTATGGTTGTAATTGGTGCAGTATCTTTGTGCATTTGGATTTGAGAGTGTCTCTATCTATTTGGGTTTATTCTTTACATAGGGGTATTGTCTAGTTTGGTTGGGTGTTATTTTTTATGGGTGGTACCTAGTCTTTCCTCTAGGAACATTTAGTGTTTATATTAGGGTTGCTCCTATTATTTTGTTTCAACATAGGTGTGATTATGAAGTTGGGTACTAGTGGGATTTTTGAGTCTTATGTCCTTGAATTGTCCAAAATTGTGTTATTTCCTCAAATTTGGCCCTTTGTTGTGGCATTGGGGGGATGATTTGCCAATTTTTTTCAAGGTGAGCAAGGGTCAGTTATTTGTCGTTCCTCTTATTTTTTTGGTTGTGAGCTTTATACTTGTTTGGTCTACTACTGGCTTCATGCCTCATCATTAGAGAATGTTGAATAGAATGCTTGGTATGACTTCTTTTGGCTTCAAACACACGAGTCCTTTGGCTTTGGATTCTGGAACATTTTTTGATGTGGCTCCTCTTGAAGATAGAAGAGAAATGATTCTCTTGAAGGCAAAAGAGATTGAGGAGTGACCCTACCATTCTGAGATTCAAATGTCATGTTTGGATTTGGAAAGGGCCAGGTAGATTTCATAACAAGTGGTTGCATATCTTGTATTCTCTTTCTTTTCACTAGCAAATGGACACTTTGCTTCAGTTGATCTTCAAAGATAAACATGTTGAAAGCTATAATTTATTTTCTTGATTGGAATACATTGAGTGCATGTTGCCCAATAATCATTTCTATCTTGATAATGTGGATTATAGACTAGCTTAGGTAGAGGTTTTTCTTGAGTTAAATTCTACCTCTCGTGATCTCCATGACCCTCCTCTCGATCTTAGTGATTATATTAACCCTATGGTTGATAGTGCCAAGATCTTACCATTATTTCGTCTGATAAGGATTAAGTTTAGAGGACTCATATTTTTTGACACCTTTTTTCCATTGTGGTTATAGTGTTTTTGTTTGCCTCATAGAATATTATTATGGATTTTGATGGTTTTACAATGGTTTATTTACTCGTTATGGAAACTGATACATCATTCAGCAACTCTAGGGTGGTAGAGGATATTCCCTTTTAGGTGGAACTTTTAGTTTGGTTTGAATAGATCAGAGTGTTTGGTTTGCAAGGCCCAAAGTGTTGTCACTCCTTGGCCTCTTTCTGGAGTTATGGTTAAGGAATCTCTGGGCAAGGACTGTATGGCTCACTCTTGGAACTTGGTCATTGCATGGTTTGATTATTGCATTAAGGGGATATTAATGGGGATGGTAATGGGGTATCAGATCTCTCCCTTTCTATGGGGTTATTGGATATTCTGGCATTTCTGGTGTGCACTCATGGGCAGTTTAGTTCTTGGCTCTCTTTTTTTTACTCGAAGTTCAGTTATTACTCCTTACATTTAGTAATTCCTTCTTCAGGTCTTTGTGGCTCACTTAGTTAGCACAATGGTTAGTGGTTGCTATTTCATGTTGTGTTTATATTGGCCCTAGCTAATGGAAAGCTTTTGGTGGCTTGGTGCAGCTATTGCCTTTGAGTTGGTCTAGTTTTGGCTTTGTAATGCTATTATTCAAGGTCCAAATGGTTATTTTTTTACCATGGTGTCTGTATTGTTAATGTGTATCTATGATGTATCTCCTTTTTTATTAATAGAAATAGTTTTGTCACAATTTAAAAAAAACCTTATTTTTTTCATGTCAAAAATAATTATCATAAAAATAGTATAAATTAAAATTACAAATAGTGTAAATACATCTTACTTTTGATTTTATCATACATTGATAATGATCAAATTCCTTAATGTGCAAATGATTTCTCATTTTTTTTTAAGGCATGAACTTCATAGTATTAATGCATAATAAATCTATAAAAAGAGATAGAGATATCATATGTCAACTTAAAGGAAATATTTCAACCATAATATTTGTTTCAACTTTGAATTGCTTTCTCTATATATATTTATGTATAGGAATATTATCCTTAAAAAAATGTAGAAGAATATTTTATTCAAAAAGGATATTGATTTTCTTTTTAAATGCTATGTGTAAATTCCATGTTAAACATACAAGGAATTACACCTTTCCCTCATACTAGACTATATAAAAATATTTCTCTAAAAGAAAATTAATTAAATTCCAAAAATTCATAATATAGAATGAGAAAACTAAAATATCAATGTAAAATGTCTTCAATATTACAAACATTACTCTGTAATATTAATATTATTTAACATCTATAAACTAGATAAAATTTAAATATTAACTTTAAAAATATACTATATAATATTAATATTATTTCACATCCATAAATTCACTAAATATTAAAAAATTATTTATAGATACATACATATTTCCATAACATAAAATTTCACTTATACTATTTTAATGGTTTTTTTGCTAAATCATTTACTACTTAATTCACATTGGCACCTTTAACTTTACTAAATATTAAAAAATAATTTACAAATACATACACATTCTCCATAACTATAAAATTTCACTTATACTCTTTTAATGATTTTTTGCTAAATCATTTACTACTTAATTCACATATCCACCTTTACCTTTACATGAACAGCTTGTGTACTAATTGCTAAACATTTCCCCAAATATATATATGCCTCAAACTTTGTTTGATTAAAAAATAGATAAATAAAAATATTTTAAAAATTCCAATACAATTAAACAAAGGTATTCCAATATTTTAATGATTTTTCTGCTAAATCATTTACTACTTAATTCACATATCCACCTTTACCTTTACATGAATAGCTTGTGTACTAATTGCTAAACTTTTCCACACACACACACATACATATACAAAACATATATATATACATATAATATATATATATATATATATAGCATGTGACTGAGAGGGAAAAGTCTTCCAACTTATTCCAAAATAAATAAATAAAGTCTACAGGCAAGGGAGTGGGGTCCTTTAGCATGCAATTTCTATGTTTTTTTAGTTAAAAATAGGATAAGAGTAGATATCTTTTTCAGTTAAAAAATAGGATAACAGTGGAGAATAAAACATGCTCTCTATATCACAGATAGATAAGCTGTAATAAAGCTCTACGCCTTAAATTGTTACGTAAAAAGCCTGCTTTTGTAATAGATAAGGTCTGAGAAGACCATTATTAATATAAAAATAAAGTGGCCGCCAAGCTTGCATTAGAGAGAGGAGGGGAAGTGCGAGAATAATTATTAGTGAAACTTTTTCTCAGCGTTATGAAGAAATCGATGATATCTTATTAATATGGATGCATGTATTCAATAGTTACTTTATTGTGTATTGAGCCGTTGAATGGTTATTGTTTAAGGTTGTGTCTGAATTAGTTATGATCGAATAAGTGGGATCCTTGGGATGGTGAACTGACCATATATCCAAACGCTTATAGATATGTTCTACTCTTGCATTAATCCATAGATTCGAAGCAAGGAAACAAAATACGAGTCTCTAGGAGAAAGAAGAACGCCCGAGGAAGTGTAAGAATCTAGATTTGTGCATAATCAATTTGCTGTAGTGTTTTGGACAGGATGTGGAGGTACAATCCTCAGCTATTGGAGGACGCGAACAGTTTAAGATTACAGTAAGAGGAAAACTCTGTTTACGCAGAGTAATTATAATATTCTCATAAGGGTGACGATGGGTGGACGTGGAATCTTATTAATATCGGTTCTTATCGAACCAATACTGCGCCATAGAAGGGCTTTAGAATTGTTATGCAAGATCTCAGATTACGGGAGCGGATTATTATAACTAGAAGGCCCTCGCAGAACTTCCCCGGCTAACTAGAAGAAGGCCCTGCTCCATCGCCCATGCCTAACATATCCTCCAAATCCATTACGACACCTGTGCTCAAACACACTTTTGAACATAGTTGAGATTGATTTGTTTTTTTCAGTTAGAAACAAATACAACAGTCTGAATATAACTTTGGAAAACTAACCTCAAAGCCAGAGAACAACAGTATCCCTCCTCAGAGCCGAAGACAAGCATTCCTCCAACCTCAGAGCCAAGGAAGAGCGTTCCTCCAACCTTAGAGCCTGGAACTTTGGAGATCCGCTGTTAGGGAAGGAACAATATAAGGTGCAATTATATTATAAGTAATCCTATAGAATTAGTACCCAAAATGAATAAAGCCTCTATTTGTCAATTAACGATGACGAATGAGAATATAAGCAATATCATTTGCGATTGTAGATCAGAATTAAAAGCAGTACTTTAGAGTGTTTTTGTAGTTGTTGGTCCAAACTGTCTATTACATATGAATGCTTTGAACATATTATAAATTGACATATCTTTGATATGATATGCATTGCACTGCAATTTTGTTCTGAGCCTTTACTTTTGTCACAAAATAGGGTTAAGTGGAACATCCAGGTTTTATTATTGTCAATTAAGCAAAATCTGTGGGTTTTAAGGAAAATAAATGAAGCTCTGCGTTAATGACTCATGCGCAGAGAGAAGAAGAAAGGGAAGCAGACTCGGACATCGAGGAACTTGCTGTCAGATTAGGGAGATTGTCCCTAACGTCTGCACGCACACCATCATTAGTGGTATCAGAGCCATCAACTGACATTGAATTGAGTCTCAGGAGCACGAGAAGGATGGCTTTCAGATTTGGAAGAGGACGAGGACGTGGTGGAAGAGGAGGGCCTATTGTGAATGCTGGAATAATGGAAACCATAGACGATTTGCGAGCTAGATTGGATGCGTTAACCTCAGACAAAAACATAGATGATGGAGATGTCAGTGAACCCGAAATTGAAGCTACAGAGGAGGAAGCTATACAGGTAACTCCTGAGATGAGGTTCTTTCAGTTAGTGTTGAAATCCACAGCCAGGCCATGGAATCGATTAGTACCGGTATACCAAGGAGGACTGAAATCAAAAGAATTGATCGACTAGATTAATAGCATGGAGAAATTCTTTGATTATGAAGAAATGGAAGATGAGAAGAAAGTAAAGTTTGTTTTCACCAAATTAAAAAGCCATGCAGCGCTCTGGTGGGATGGTGTACAGGTGGAAAGGAGAAGACTTGGTAAGCAACCAATCAGGAATTGGAGCAGAATGGTAGCAAAGTTAAAAGGTAAGTTTTTTCTCAGTAATTATGAGAAAACATTGTTTAGACAAATGCAAAATCTTAGACAGAGAGCTTTGACGGTAAGACAATACACAAAAGAGTTCTACAAGGTGAGCATAAGAGCTGGAGAAGCTCAAGACACAGATGAGAAGGTGGCTAGATATATGAATGGCCTCAGGATGGACATTCAGGACGAGATAAGTTTTCTATCTCCAAAAATAGTAGAGGAAGCTTATCAGATAGCACTGAAAGCTAAAGAAAAACTCATGAGGAAGCAGTCTGCCAGAGGGAGAGGGATTTTCGGAGGAAAAGGAAGTCAAGGTTGTAGTGGAAGATCTACAACACCTAAAGAAGGAGCTAGCGCTAGCTCAACCCAGCATGCACCCATAGGAGGTGATGCAAGAGGCAGAGGGAGTTTTTCTAGAGGAAGAGGCAGAGAAATAAGATGTTACAGATGTAATAAGATGGGACATAGAGCTTTTGAGTGCCCATAGAATGCAGAAACAAAGTAGAGGAATGCAATTGTTTCTCCAGTTGAGGGAGAGGAACCAGTGGCACCAGTAACAGAAGAAGTAAATAGACCAGAAAAGGAGATGGCTGAACCACCAAAAAGGAAGACTTTATTCAGGACAGTGTGCAAAATCCAAGGAAAATGTTTCCAGATGATCATTAATAGTGGCAACACTGATAATTTGGTTTCTACATAAGTAGTGGAGAAATTGAAGCTGAATAAAATGAAGCATCTAACACCTTATAAGTTGTCATGGTTGCAAAAGGGACATCAATTGTTGGTAAATGAATAGTGTGAAGTGGAATTTCAGGTGAGCAAGTACAAAGATAAAATTGTTTGTGATGTGATGCCTATGGATGTGTGTCACATATTGCTTGGAAGACCCTGGCAATATGACAGAGGAGCCATACATGACGGGAAGAGAAACACCTACAAGTTTGGAAAGGATGGTGTGAATCATACATTGTTGCCTTCGGAAGAAGAAGATGGACCAGGATAGAAGACTGATCAAAAAACTATGTTACTTGGAGGAAAGGAATACCTGAAGTAGAAAGGAGATCGAGAGATAAAAATGTAGTTAAAAGAGGAGCTGAGGAAGCTCGAGCAGATGATTGATGTATAGTTGAGAAAGGAAGAACTCAAAGCAGCTAAGTTGGAAGAGGAGGTTTCCATTGGTGAAACAGAGGAGAAGATCATTGATGATTTCTTGAGTTATTGGGTAAGTTCAAATCAGCTGGATAATATAAAACCGTGTATTTTTGTAGCTAACAATTGTGATGTGATTATAGGTTTTACTGAGGAGGATGTGCAATCTTGTGAAACTGTTACAGCACAAGAGGAAGTTCTTATGGAAGCAGAAGAAGTGGATTAGTCTGTAGCATGGATAAGTGAAGCAATAGTTGAGACTCTTGAACTTTGTGATTTTCAAACTGAAAGTTTGTGTGTGAATGCAGGGACTATAAGTGATGATGGTATGCTTCAACAATGCCACAGAGAAATTGCATTGTTGGAATACTTGTTGGAGAATCCAAAGTATGACAGTGAGATTGCAGAAGAAAGATTTCAGTGCAGTGAACAAGAGGAAAAAGACATCCTGGAAACAGATGGTATGAGAGGAAGGCTAGTTGATAGTCTTGAGAATTCTTTAGATAATTCTTTGGGAAGAGAGAATCAGCATACTGATGTGCTGATTGAGATGGAGAATTTAAATCAGCATACTAAAATGCTGGCAGAGGGAAGTAAGGCACTAATTCCTTATGATTTTTGTTTTAACAAGTTTTTTGTGAATGCAGGTATTATCGCAGGTGTTGAAGAACATTTGACTCAATTGAGCAGACAAATGAAAGAGAAAGATGAGAATTCTGTGGAAATTTCTAATCCATGGGATGAGGACGTTATGTTGCTGGGAAGGATGCTGGATGATCAGAATTTAGTGCAGAAAGAATCTCAATTTCAGAATTGGGATTTGCATATGCATAGAGATGAAAATACTAAAAAGGAGTACTTAAAGTACCAGTGTAGTAAGTTGCTGATAGGAGAAGGCAAGGAAGAAGTTTTCCGTTGTAGAAGACAAGAGGGCATGGATGATTGGGTGGCAGTAATAAATGAGAAGGTAACAACAGAAACAAGTATAGAAGCAATAAGTCAGCAAGTGACGGTAAAAATTGAACGAGTAAGAACTGAGCAAGCCGTCTTAGCTTAGCAGGCAGCAAGAAATCAACAGCTTGAAGATTTATTGGACAAGGAAATTCAATTAATTAGAAGAATCATGTTGAAAGTGTCTTAGAGGAAGACATCAGCAAGGAAGAGAAGCAACAGAAGCAACATCAAAATGAAAACATGGACAGATTGTGAAAGTGCAGCTAGTGGAGCAAGACATCATAAGATATGGATACTGGGAGAAAAGCAGCATACGACAACAAAAATTGACGATGAGCTACAAAACAAAATGTGGGATCCAGGAAGACAAAGATTTAAAAAGCATGATCAGGAGATCATGATCATTTTCTACCTTGGGAGTCTGATGCAGGAGCATGTGAATCAGAGGGAAAAGTCTTCCAACTTATTCCAAAAATAAATAAATAAAATCTACAGGCAAGGGAGTGGGGTCCTTTAGCCTACAATTTCTATGTTTTTTAAGTTAAAAATAGGATAAGAGTAGAGAATAAAACATGCTATCTTTTTCAGTTAAAAAATAGGATAAGAATGGAGAATAAAACATGCTATCTATATCACAGATAGATAAACTGTAATAAAGCTTCACGCCTTAAATTGTTATGTAAAAATCCTGCTTTTGTAATAGATAAGGTCTGAGAATACCTATCCATTATTAATATAAAAATAAAGTGGCCGCCAAGCTCACATTAGAGAGAGGGGTAGTGCCAGAAGAATTATTAGTGAAACTTTCTCTTGGTGTTCTGAAGAAATCAATGATATCTTATTAATATGGATGCATGTATTCAGTAGTTACTTTACTGTGTATTGAGGCGTTGAATGGTTATTGTCTAAGGTTATGTCTGAATTAGTAATGATCGAACAAGTGGGATCTTCGGGATGGTGAACTGACCATATAGCCAAACACTTATAGATATGTTCTACTCTTGCATTAATCCATAGATTCGAAGCGAGGAAACAAAATACGAGTCTGTAGGAGAAAGAAGAACGCCCGAGGAAGTGTAAGAATCCAGATTTGTGCAGAATCAATTTGCTGTAGTGTTTTCGACAGGATGTGGAGGCACAATCCTCAGCTATTGGAGGACGCGAACAGTTTAAGATTCCAGTCAGAGGAAAACTCTATTTACCCAGAGTAATTATAATATTCTTGTAATGGAAACGATGGGCGGACGTGGAATCTTATTAATATCGGTTCTTATCGAACCAATACTGCGCCATAGAAGGGATTTAGAATTGTTATGCGAGATCTCAGATTACAGGAGCAGATTATTATAAGTAGAAGGCCCTCGCAGAACTTCCCCGACTGACTAGAAGATGCCCCTACTCCATCGCCCATGCCTAACATATCCTCGGAATCCATTACGACACGCTCAAACAAACTTTTGACCACAGTCGAGATTGATTTGTTTATTTCAGTTAGAGACAAATACAACAGTCTGAATATTAACTTTGGAAAACTAACCTCAAAGCCAGAGAACAGCAGTATCACTCCTCAGAGCTGAAGACGAGCGTTCCTTCAACCTCAGAGCCATGTAAGAGCATTCCTCCAAACTCAAAGCCTGGAACTTTGGAGATCCGCTAATAGGGAAGGAACAATATAAGGCACAATTATATTATAAGTAATCCTGTAGAATTACTGCCCAAAATGAATAAAGCCTCTGTTCGTCAATTAAGGATGACTAAAGAGAATATAAGAAATATCATTTGCGACTGTAGATCAGAATTAAAAGCAGTACTTTAGAGTGTTTTTGTAGTTGTTGGTCCAAACTGTCTATTAGAGATGAATGCTTTGAACATATTATAAATTGATATATCTTTCATATGATATGCGCTGGACTCCAATTTTGTTCCGAGCCTTTACTTTTGTCACAAAAGAAGCTTAAGTGGAACATCCAGGTTTTATTATTGTCAATTAAGCAAAATTTGTGGTTTTTAAGGAAAATAAATGAAGCGATTAGTTAATGACTGATGTGTTTTATTATTGTCAATTAAGCAAAATTTGTGGTTTTTAAGGAAAATAAATGAAGCGGTTAGTTAATGACTGATGTGGAGAGAGAAGAAGAACAGGAGGCGGACTGAGACATTGAGGAACTTGTTGTTAGATTAGGGAGATTGTCCCTAATGTCTGCACGCACGCACACCATTTTTGGAAACTTGATTTAAGATCATCTTTTGGAATTAATTGCCCCCTTTCACTGCAAAAGACTCCCTATTATCAATGGTAAATTTGATGCACTTTTAAGTAAGGATTTTTATATATTTTTATTTTTAAATCAAAATTCAATTATATTAAAATAAATTTTAAGTTTTATGTTTTCATGATTTTAATTAAATATTTAATTTTTAAAGATTACAATTCATTTAAAAATAATTATATTTCTCATTAATAAACTTTCACGCCAATAAAAACCATTTTACATGGGTACATGTTAGAACACATAAAGATTTATTCTTCCAACTCAGTGAGATTAGTTCTCAAAGGAAAACAAATATTGTACTATACATATAGTACATGACTTAAAAGAAAGATAAAATTCATACTACTTTTGATAAATGATAAGTTTACTTAAAAACTTATATAACCTCAAACAATTTGAAAAGAAAATTGGATAATACATATTTGTTTATATGCCTATTTACGTTAATTTTATGTTTTTCCTTTTTTTTAATATGGATTTTGCTATGAATGTAAAATTACCTTATTATGTCTCAAATTTAATATATTATTTTTCTTAGAAATTTTATTGTCCAATATAAGATAATCATATTCAATGTATACCAATTATTAGCATTTAGATAATTTCTAAAAGTTTATTCTTTGCATGTTAATTTTGGAGACACTTGGAGATAGTTTACATGGCCTTTAAATTCATATTAGAGAAAATTTAGTGTTATTATTTCACTAAAACACTTCATTACTTATTTTTTCTTGTTATATTAAGTTAAGTGGAATGTCAATTTTTTACTCTCCAAATGATGCTATCAACCTTTAGGGTTTTTGTAATGCAACCACCTTGTTACAATTGTTCCCAACAATGTATTTTCCTTTTACTTGAGCCAATTCATAGATTTCACCAATAGAACCACCCTTGGATATCTCTTGGAGGGATAAAGAAACATAGAGATATCCCAAAAACATTGAATATGGATTCCCATATGTTACAAGCATTCCCCATCTAGTATTTTATGTGGTTCATTATGAGTTCCCTAAAATGGTTCCCAAACTAGAGATGTTACGTGGACTTCCAAAAAAAAATTTCCTTTATCATTTGGTTGCCAGCATTATCTAAATTTCTCTTTGACATCACATGGAACAACCACCTCATAAATTTCTCACTCTATTTCATACTCCACTCTGTCCACAACCCAAGTTCCATGTAGTGTTTCCCTGTCCAACTCTCACTGTGTTTCATCCTCCACCAATGCCTCCTTAATTGTTAATCCATTGGACTCCATCATGTCAATGAAATTTTCTATCTCAATCATTTCAATTGACCCATCCCATCCTATTTTTTATTCCTCTTTGGTTTCATGTGACCATTTCCCACCTCATCCCATTCTCCCTTCCCTTTCATGTGAAATCCCCCATTCTTTTCAACCTTTGCTTTCAAATTGAACTCTTTTCTCTCCTTACCTTCTTAGAAGTCCACAAGTTCTCATTTTGATAATTTTCCTTCCCATTTCCCTAATATTTAATTTTTTAAGCCTCCCCTTAGTGATAACGACGTTACAAAAATTATTAAACTATATCCCTAAAAAAATGGTTATCAACTTTTCCAACATTCAAATTGATAACCACACTCATAGTCTTTTTTAAAAATGGTTAAATATTGCTATCATCCCTCAAAAAATATCAGTTGAGGAGATTATGATTAATATTTAATATGGTAATGGAGATGGATTTTTAGCTCTGCAAAAAGACGGTCTAGGGTTTCTAACAAACTCTACCAATAACAGAAGCACAGGCACAACAAGCATCCAATGCAACAAAATAGTCTCTCAAACACTAGCCTTTTGGTACGGACAGAGTCGACATCATCTATATTCAGATGGGGGAGGCCACGAGGCCTCCCCCCATAGATTACAATGACAACCAAAATCTCAAAAGGAATAATAACGAAACTGAAATGCTATCGTCTCGAATAGAGGCGCCGACGGAGAACCAACCTGCCTAGTATCAAGAAACAAAAAATCTGAACAAAGGAATAGAGAGTACCCCCATGGAAAAGGATGTATCTATGAAGGTGACCTCATCTACATGCAAGACCATTGAATCAAATCTCCCCAATATCGATACCAAGCCATCAGATCAATGCCTAAATATAGTTCATGAAGGATCATGCACTTATAGGTAAGTTCATTGGCTTCTCGCCAACTAAGAAAGCCTTGCAGGGACGGATTACTACAAAATGGAAACTAAAAGAACACATTACCCTATAGCTAGGGCCAAAAGGTTTCTTCACTGCTATATTCAATTGCATAGAAGATAGGAAAATAATCTTAGACGAAGGCCCATATTTTTTTAATGTTGTAGGTTTGCATCTATGGGATTGAGTTGAAAGATTTAATCTAGACAAAGAAGACTTTATCTAGGCACCAGTTTGCATACACTTGTACTCTTTGCCTATGGAATATTCAGATGAAGAATATCTAAAAGCCATTGGCAACGATCTTGGGGAATTCATAAACATTGCAAAGGAAGTAAAGTTGTGAAGGTACACTTCGTATGCTCGCATATGCGTTTACATGCAACTCGGCAAAGCCCTCATAGATTTGATAAGCCTTCTTCATGGTGAATTTGAATGGATCCAACCTATTGATTATGAACATGTGCCATTCCGCTACAGAAAATGCCATCCTCACGACCATCTATTCTGCGACTGCCCTTTAAACACTTCCCCCACAAATAGCGATAACCTGGATAAATCTAAATCTAAAGGATTCACTAAGGTCACCAATAGAAAGAGGCATACAAAAAAGTCCCCAGCTGTTTCCAAGAACCCTCTGTCCAATTCCTCTGCACCTTCCAACATCAACAGATTTGATATTCTGTCACAACCCTCCATGCATGAAGCAGACCGATCCAAAACCGTTGAACCATACACCATGCCATCCACTATGCCATCTACCTCCTCTCATCTCCATGAATCTAGTATTTCAGTGCACAATAAAAAAATCGATCCAAAGAGAGCAGCCTCTCCACACCTCAGTCAAGGAGACAGATAAAATCCTTGGGTACGCAAAAGAAATGGACATCGACAGCCTTTCATTAGATCCAGACAAGGCAACTAAATCATTTCCTAAGTATAGCCAACAAAGGCACATGGAAGAAGAACCAGAAAGATTTGACCTTGGAGACCTAGACATCTTCAGTCTTGAACAAGCCTGCAAAAAGAAAGAGTTTGACAAAATTTTAGATAAGCAACTCAAAAGCTTGGAAGTAGTCCTTTCAAGAGTGCATCAATAGAGTACCTTAGGCATACAACTAGGTGGTATCTCGGATGGGAGAAACATCCACAAAAACGGTAAGAAAAGGGGAAGAAAGATAAATCTGTAAAGAACCATCATCATTGGGGAGACGCTGGTGGAATCGGGTAGATGTTCAAAATTAACCAAGTATTATAGACCGCTACCTACTGGTCAACTATGAAGCTCATCTCATGGAATTTAAGAGGGCTAAACAGTCCTTGGAAATACAGAATGATAAAAAACATGATACATAATGAAAAACCACAAATCTTCTTCATGCAAGAAACAAAATGCAACAATAAGACTTTGAGTTCTATATTATCCAAAGCTTGGCCAAGATGTCAAACAGTCACGGTGGATGCTTCTGGAGCCTTGGGAGGAATTGCTATTTCTTGGAATATGCAAGCTATCATACTTACATACTTTCATGCCTCCCATCATCTCATACAAGCCACTTTCCATATTATAGGAACCAACATACATGGGCATCTGTCAAATGTATATTTTCCTCACGACTCACTGCAAAAGATGGTGCTACTAAATACGTTGGAAGCTATCAACTCCACCAGGACCCACCCACTATGGATAACAGGCAGAGATTTCAACATGATTACCAAACTGAGGAAAAAAAGGGGGCATAGTTAAACTAGACATTGAAAAAAGTCGCTTCAGAGAATATATACAAACCAACTAGCTAATAGATCTTCCATTCAATAATGCCATCTATATTTGGAACAACAAAAGGATAGGATCCCAACAATTGCATCTCGACTAGATAGATTTCTCATTTCAAACAATGCCATTCACTTGGGAGGAGATATCACCACATCAATCTTGCCTCTGTCAGGTTCGGATCATTGGCCCATCTCACTTAAATGGCAAAGACTAGGAGATTCTACTAGAAGGCTGTTCAGATTTGAAGCTTTCTGGCTTTCACATCTAGACTTCAAAAATATTATCAAAACAACCTGGGAAAACTTTACCCCTCAGTGAGCTCAACAATGTATCAATTCCAACAGTGATTAAAGAATCTCAAAAGTAAAATTAAACAATGGAATCATTCCACCTTCGGTAATATTTTCCAAGCTCAAAAACGGTTGAGCACAACATGACTGAGCTCTAGCAGAGAATTATAAAGGAAGGGAGAACTAAGACACTAGCAAATCAAGAACAAGAACTCCTGACATAGCTAGATGACAGAAGGAAGCAAGAAGAGATACTTTGGAAACAAAAATCAAGAATCAAATGGTTAAAAGAGGGGGAAAGGAATACCAAATTCTTCCATCGAACAACCATCCAAAGAAGAATGCATAATAACATTACACAGATTCAGAATCAACAAGGAGAAAGAATGGAGGAACATGCTGACATTGAGAGAGAACTCGTCACCCATTTTAAATTTGTTCATCAAGAGCCTCAAGTAAATAGGAAATCAGCCATAAACAAAGTTCTCCAGCATGTGCCTTAGATTATAACAGAAGAGTACAATTAACTATTACTGTGACCGGTCACTCCTCTGGAAGTAGAATCAACACTAGCTCAACTGAAATATGGGAAAGCCCCTCGACCTAATGGATTCACCTCCAACTTCTTTCATCACTTCTGGGATCCCATCAAACTAGAGGTTTGGAAAGTGGTGGAAGAATCTAAGACCATGCACTGGCTCCTTCCATCTCTCAATGCAAAATTTATAGCTCTCATCCCCAAAGAAGAACAACCAAACACACAAGAGAAGTTCAGGCCCGTCGCACTATGGAATGTTATATATAAAATCATCTTGAAAGCCATCAACAATAGACTCAAGCCGCTACTCCCCATTCTAATTTTGTAGGAACAATCAGGATACGTGGAGGGACGTCAAATCCTTGATGGCATAATTCTAACGCATGAGACCATTCAATCCCCGAAGCACAACAAATAGCTAGGTATGCTTCTAAAAATTGATTTATCAAAAGATTTTGACAAATTAAGCTAGAGATATATTAAACAAATGCTTAAAACCTTTAGCTTTAGCCCTACATTGGTTAGATGGGTCATGAATCTCATATCATCCACTTATTTTTCCATCTTAGTAAATGGTGTCCCCTCTCACCCTTTCTCCCCATCCAGAGGCATTCGTTAAGGTGATCCTCTTTCCCCCTTTCTTTTCGTGCTCATGGTAGAAGGCCTAGGTCACCTCATAAAGCATGCTCTTAACTCTCAAAATCTTAAAGGAATTTCTATCCATGGAACCTCTCCCATTACTCATCAACAATTTGTGGATGACAATATGTTGTTTGGGCACCCTTCAGTCCAACAAGCTCATTCATTCAAATCCCTATTATATACCTTCTCTGAAGCATCAGGAACAACCATAAACTTTTCTAAGTCTCAAATCTTCTTCTTTCACAATACCCTAGTAACCCAAAGAAATATTGCCAGAATCCTTAGTTTTTCTATTGCCAATCTTCCCTCCAAATACCTAGGAGCACCATTGACAGATTTTGCTATAAAGCACACATCTTGGCATTTACTTCTAGAGAAACTGGAAGTTCATCTATCTTCCTGGACTTATAGAGCCCTTAATATGGCAAGCAGGCTTGTTCTGGTCAAAGCAGTACTACAAACTATGCCTCCATACCTTTTCTTTGCTCTCACAATGACAAAATGGGTTCTGAAAAAGATTAAGAATCTACAGCACAACTTCCTATGGGGATCATCAGGGCACAATCGAAAATGGGCACTAATGAAATGGTCGACAGTCTGTACACCTAAAAAGTAGGGAGGCCTTGGATTACGGAATCATCAACATAGTAATGCAATGATGGGGGAAAATTTATTGTGGCAATGGGTATCTGCTCCACATGCACCATGGCCGAAAATATGGGCTGCAAAATATGCAAATAATCGACCGCAGGAAGAACTTATTAGACTCACAAATAATGATGTAGGCTCTCTAATTTCTAATGCAGCAAAATAGCATAGAGCAATGATACAACAACACAGTTTTTGGGAGATAAGTAATGGTGCAACTGCCCGATTTTGGGTAGACTCCTAGCAACAAAAACATAAACTACTAGATGCTATCCCTCCCCAAAATCATGAGGAAAATGTTATTCATCATAATGAAAAAGTATCTCAACGCTAGACTCAAGATAACAATCAAGTCTACAGACAATGGAGAAAGGCCGAGCAGATTATTCCTTAAGAAATGGTGGATTACTACAAAGCAATGCATGAAGAGCTAAACAATACGAAAATCAGATATTTAGGAGAAAAATACATTTTAAGATGGGGATACACTTCGAAGGGAATATTCTCTACAAAAGAGGCATATGGATTGATGATTCAAGTCCAAGCCTCAGTACACCCAGTTTGGGAATGCATATGGACCTCGGGAATTTAACACAAAGTATCTACTTCCATATGGTTGCTTTGCCATAAAAGAATTCTCACATGGGACAATCTCATCAAAATAGGATTCCAAGGACCCTCATATTGCCCCAATTACAACAAACAAAGAAAAACCATACAGAACCTCATGGATTCATGTAATTTAGCAAACAAATTATGGGAAAAACTCAGCTTCAGATGCCAAAGAGCTTGCAAAATTTAGGAGACATCATAAGAAGCATTAGGAAATGGGCATCCACTCCTTATAACAGCAAAATACTCAATTCCCAATGGCAGATCCTTTCAGGTCTGCTTCTTCGGACAATTTGGAAGGAACAAAATAAGAGAATCTTTAAGAACCAATACACTCCCCTAGACACCATTTGGAACAATTTCTGCCAGAATATTCAAGAAACTTTGGCTCTCAAGAAATGGCAGGCAGATGATTTTCCAACTGAGGCATAGGAACAAAGAATTCGGGAGAATTGGAATATCCGAGTCTCACAGGTTCTGGATGACCACAACATTTCTACCATCGTTTCCAGGCCTCCCACTCAGTGGGTTCCCCCCCTAACAGGAGTAGTCAAACTAAACTTTGGTGGGGCCTAAAAAGTCAATTCAGACAAGGATAGTCATGGAGGTATCTTTAGAAATCATGAAGGAACCCCTCTTTTATTATATTATGGAAAAATTGGTTGGGATACAAATAACCAAACAGAATTGGAAGCTCTAGCAGGGACTATGTTTAGGTAACCAACACAATTTTCAACCTATCATAATAGAATGGGATTCCAAAATCCTTATCATTATGGCTATACAAATTCAAAAAGGAACCCTAGCTACTAAAGTGGCGAATAACTCGAGACTGGCGGCTAGATTAGAACTCATAGAGCAAGGACTAAAAACGAGAAGAGCTATCACCTTTAATCATATCAAAAGAGAAAGAAACAAGATAGCTAATATACTAGCAAATATAGGGGTAGACCACAATCAAACACTTAGATCAGGATCATTCAATATCCTTAATGATAACACTCAATTACAGGAATGCACTGACCTTGTGCCCAAAGAAGCAAGAATCCCAGATGCAGATGTATACAATGATTGAAAAGACAACAAAGGGATGCGTAGGCAAGTGGCATCGCCACAAAGCCACCGATAAGCTCACATAGATAGCATTTAATCCGTCTTACAGCCAGCATAATTGCTATTCAATGTGGCACTCAAACGAATTCAACAGTGCCACCCTGGCTCAAATATACACCATGGAGGCCTTAGGTAATAATATGCCCACCTCCTCTATTTTAGCTCCTCTGCCTTTGAACTGTAATTACCCCCTGGATGTTGTGAAGCCTAGCATATGCACCATAGTAGGTAGGTGTTGCAATCTCCTATGCTGCATTCATTTTGGAACAAGCATCCATCACTCTCAGAGCCTGCTCTACAATTTCATTCTATCCTTTGAGCCCATTGAGCCATTTGACCCCAATCTCCACATAGAGAAAACCTCATTCAGGCAAGCCCCTCCTCCCCGAGGCATCATGACGAGACTGCGCTAGAGAATGTGCAGCCGAAGAGGCAACAATAGAGGTAGACCACAACAATCCTCGCCTTCCCCGAACTCTAATTCTTCTTCCCCTTCATCAACTCCCATCTCAGGCCAATATCTTGATACGCGTAGTGGCAGAAGCCGTAGAGGCCACACTCAAGTTGTTCGTCCCCTATCCCCGCATTCTCTTCCTTTTGCCACAACTTCCCCTTCCAGTTCACAACCAACTCCTCATTCAGCCCAATTCTCCTACCAAAGCACTCTGAATCAAGCCATTATCAAGGCAACCATCACAATCCTATCTTAGGAGCCCTCCATCGATGGAGGTCCTCCCACTGAAGCAACGAAGAGCAGGGATACTGGAAAAGGCGAGGCAGATATAGCTCAAGGTGAGCCTTCCACCGCAGAGCATATTCACACACGTCAAATTTAGGAAGACATGGGTCGGATTTAGGAAGATGAGGATGACATCGACGAATATAGATGTTTTATCGTCGAAGAGCAACCGACCAAAACAAATGAAAATTAGCATTACACGCGTCATCAGGCTCCAAGCTCCATGCAACATCAGGTTCCACGTGTCATATGGTTCCAAATTCTAGGTTTATTTTGATTTTTTAAAGAGAACAATTAATTTGAAAACGCTTTCATACAAACATCGTCATATGCTTATATGCTGGTTTTCCCTGCGAGGGCAGAAAACTTATTATGGTTTGGACTAGTTTCCCATCTCTAGCGAGTCCTCATTTTGTTTGTACTGCAATATGCCACGAACTCTGGCTAGGAACTACAGAGGCTAGAGCCTCCTTGTATTATTTTGTTAAAGTAATAGATTTTAGACTTACTTAGAAAAAGAAATAATTAATATGGTATTAAGGATGTTCATCAAAACACCAAAGAGATTGACACTAAATAGTATCTCCATGTAATTTCCCATCATCATCCTACCCCAAAAAAATGGATTTTTAAACACATTAGCGACCATAACGTTAATATTTTTTTATAAAAACCACCTCAACACTAAGAAATATAATCTCATGAAGTTGTTTGAAAATAATGATTACAATAATCACCAAGGCCTCAAAGCCTTACAAAATTCCATTAAAGGACTCAAAACAAAGAAGGATACCAAAAGTCCTATGAAGAATGTTCACATTCCCTTCATCCAAGGAGCTACTAACAATATTACTTGCATTTTTTAGAAATAAAAACATCTATGCTACCGTAAAACCTTTCAACACTATATGTAACTTCCTAGGGTCTATAGAATACATCATTGACTCTTTGAAAATGAAAGGTGCATCCATGATCACATGCTTCGATGGGAAACCATACACGAGTGAAACTGGCCATTCCATAAAAATTAGAATTTAGGACCAATTTGTTGACATCAAACATAATCACTCTCATTCTTCATCCCTAGCTCACCATTTTGAGAAAATTAAGCACCACAACTATATTAAATATTCTTGTACCCTTCTTGTTAAAATTGATCACTACCTTTATATATATTTTAGGGAAGTAATTGGAATTGAGAAGATAGAAATCTCAACAAGAATGATGATTGGAAAATTAACAAGAATTGGACACTTGCTCTGACTTGTAAGTTTATCGCTTCCTAGTTTCCTTTTTCATTCTGACCCTTTTACTCTAGTCTGCTTATTTCTCTAGCTCATTTTCCTCTCCTTCTACATCCTTCCTCACATTTTCTATTATTTATTATTTACATGATTAGTTACTAGTTAATTTTATCATTTGATTAACCTATTAATATTAATAAGTGCAATAAGATTTGTTGAAAAATGTGTAAGTAGCTTAGGTATTCATAAATATGAAATGTACTTTTGATTCTTGTATATTTTAAAATGAAAGAAAAATTATTATTATTGATTTTGGAGTAAGGTTTTCATGTTCAAGGTATTTTACTTTATAGGTCAAGAACCGATTAAGTGCTTCTAAGATTTGTCTTAGTTCAAGAAGTCAAAAGAGTCATTGTCATAAGTTGATGACCCCTTCACACACATTGTAACTTGTAAAGAAAATTATTTTT
Organism: Pinus taeda; assembly: GCA_000404065.3. Lineage (NCBI taxonomy): Eukaryota > Viridiplantae > Streptophyta > Pinopsida > Pinales > Pinaceae > Pinus > Pinus taeda. The sequence goes on from APFE030552799.1 coordinate 295,705, forward strand.
GTCATATAAAGAGTCAAATCACCTTCCAAGATCAAGTCGGCCTACAAGGAAGAGCCACGTCCACCTTTAAGAGCCTATATATAGGAGGAAGCTTCACTTCCTTGAGACACATTCATCCATCACTTGTTCAATTGAAGGAGGAAGAATAAGGCAATGAAGAAGGAAGAGGACGAAGGAGACTTTTTTTTGGGCTATTTCTTTCTCACATGCGTTAAGGAGGACCGTGGTTCCTACATCATATCTAGGATTTCTATATACAAGTTTGACTTTGGAGAAACAATTGAAGAAGGTCAAGTGAAGGTCACCAAGGGTTATCCTCAAGCTCCATAAATCAGGGAAAGAAAAGTGAACATCAAAGGAAGGCTCAGAAGGTAGATCGAAGCTCACACGTGTGGCAATAGTAACCATTGGGGTGCCAAAATTTCAGATCTGCATTGGAGGCCACAATTCTGCAAATGGAGGTTGGAGAAGTGTTATTGGATGAGATTTGACTAGGTTTGACTAGATCAAGGTTATGACATCATCTAGAGTGTTTGATCTTTTTATTGGAAGGCATTAGGTTCAGTCTTAAGGTCTTGGAATTCTACAATTGAAGAATATATAAGGAAGATAAGAGATTTTCAGGTTTTTCTCTCAAGTAAACAGGTTTTGGCCCTCACTTGTAGCCTATATTATGTGTTCTTGTTTTTATTGTTTTGGTATTTGTTTGATGATACACACACATAATAATAAGAAACATAGATAATAAGTAAAAATACATCACAATTACTTATCAAGGATAGAGAAATCACTATAATCATTTCGCTATAGATTTCTCAAGATGGTTTTACAGCTAAGGTTTGCTAAGGGCATTATGAAGATATCCACTTCATTAAAGTAGCTCCTCAAGAAGAGTTCAAAGCTAGCAATTCATTTCATGAAAGTCATCAAGGAAGCATGGAATCTTTTATTTACCACAAAGAAGGAATTAATCTAGACAAAGAATGAAGGTCTCTTCTCAGCACTCACAAACACATTTCAAGACGAGAGAATTTGGGTAATTGATAGTGGCGCATCTAGGAACATGACTTGTCATCGCAAACAACTGAAGACATTATTAAAGGGAAAATATTCTTGCTCAGTGGAACTTAGAGATAATACGAGTTATCCTATAAAAGGAATTGGATCAACCTCTATAGATTTGGAAAATTGAAGCAAAATTCATCTCAACAACATCTTATTTGTTTTAGGTTTGTATAAGAACTTACTTTCTATTTCAAGTTTTGAATATAGGGTTGGTAGAGTAGATTTCATTGATGGAAACGTTGTAGTATGGAGTAAGAAGTCAAGCATAAATAATTCTAGAGTAATTGGTATTCGTGAAGGAATACTTTACAGGTTGATATCTCCTCTTGTACAAGGTTAGGTTCACATTGAAATCAACCCATATGAGCTTTGACATAGAATATATGGACATCTTCAACTTTGAATCCTTCCAACTCTAAGTTCTATAGTATATGGAATCCCCGAATTGAAATAAGATCACAAAGGAGTATGTAAAGGATGTGCATTGGGTAAGAACAACAAGAGACCATTTAGAACTAGTGATTCACGGTCAAAAGAATTCTTGGATCTTATTCATTTTGATCTTTGTGGTCCTATGACTCCAAAATCACTTAGAGGTCATCTATATTATGTCACATTTATAGATGATCATTTAAGAAAAACTTGGGTTTACTTAATGAAATACAAGGATTAAGTATTTTCCAAATTTCATGAATTCAAAGTTGAAGTCGAGAACCTTACACAAGGAGAATAAATATACTAAGTTTCGATAATGGAGGAGAGTATACATCCAAGAAAATCATAGCCTTTTATAAGCATTCTAGGATTAGGAGGGAGTTGATAGTCCCATATAATCCACAACAAAATGGACTTGCAGAGCGAAAGAATCGATCCACTGAAGACAGTGTAAATGAAATGTTGCATGATAAAAATCTACCAAAATATTTGTGCGGAGAATCCACTAAGATAGTTGTATATATTCAAAATCGAAGTCCCCACAGGTCACTAGAAGAAACCAATTATGGATCATATATGAATATTTTTTTTCATGTATATACTCATATACAAAAGGAAAAAATAAATAAGTTGGACCCTTCAGGCATAAGAGGAACATTTTTTAGCTACAGTAACTCCTCTAAGACCTATAGGATCTGCATAAAGGAAGGACATTGTATAGAAGTAAGTCGAGATGTTATATTTGATGAAAGTGTCACATTCAAGAAATGTAAGGAACTTCCTATGGACTATGATGATTAATAAATTCCAATATTTGAAGAAGAAGTCAAAAGGGAAGAAGAAGAATATAATCATGAAGATGAAGGCCATAGTGAAATTATTAAACATATGTTCATCCCCGAATCAAGAAAGAGACCTAACTGGTTGAACTCTACACTACTTGATGTAGAGGGTCATAGAGCAGCTCAAGGCACATTCAGGGAAACAAAGAAGCCCAAACTATATTCTAGGTATTCATCTTGCATGAAAAAACTAATAGAATCATAGCAATCCACTTTTGAAGAAGTTCTCAATCATCAGTAATGGAAAGATGCCATGAATGAATAATATCAATCTATAATGAAGAATGGATTGCTGAAAGATAAATCAGTCGTATCTTCCAAATGGATCTATAAGATCAAACATGCAACAAAAGGAAGCATTGGCAAGTATAAGGCAAGATGTGTGGCTAAGGTTTTTCTGAACTAGATGGCATTTATTAATGGCACAATTGATGAGGAAGTCTATATAGAAAAACCCTTGGGATTGGAAGTTAAAGATTGAGAGGCATATGTTTCCATATTAAAGAAGGAATTATATGGCCTCAAACAAGCACCAAGTGCATGGTGTGCTAGGATGGATGCATACCTTTAGAGATTAGGCTTCACAAAGAGTTTTATCGATCTGAATATTTATATTAAGCTTGTGAAGGGTGAGCCGGTAATGATTCTTCTGTATGTGGATGATATTATCTTGATAGGTGTAGAAGGTTGAATTGAAGAATGAATGAAGAAGCTATCATCATAATTTGACATGGAGGATCTAGGGCTAATGCATTACTATTTGGGACTAGACGTATGGTAAGAACCTAACGAAATCTGTCTAGGTCAAGGTAAGTATGTGATCAAGATGTTGAATAGATTTGACATGATGGATTGCAAACCAATGAAAACCTCAATGACCACAAGTTTCAAAATACTAAGGAGTTCTTAATCGAGCCCTGTGGATCCTTCCAAGTATAGAAAATTTATTGGCTCACAGATGTAGTTGGTGAATACTAGACCAAACATATGCTTTGCAGTAAATGCTCTTAGTCAATTCTAAGTGGAGTCGAAGCATGATCCTTTCACAAAAGAAAAACATATTTTGAGATATCTGCAAGGAACTGTCCACTACTTTCTAAAGTACAATAAGAGGAATGATTTCCACCTGATTGGATATACAGATTCTGACTGGGGAAGCAGTGAACAGATGGAAGGTGCACTATTGGAGGATTGTTCAATTTAGGATCCTTCATGATCTCATGGATGAGATGAAAGAAAGACACGTTTTCTTTAAGTACTGTTGAGGCCAAGTATATTGCAGCATGTGATGTAAGTAGAGAAGCACTCTGGTTGAGGGAGCTACTATCTAACCTATTCTAATGACCAATGGACCCTAAAATGATACATTATGATAAAACTAGTTGTATACGACTATTGAATGTAGAATTCAAATTAACACAGAAGCATATTTGAGTATTCATCTAAATCCCAAAAAACGTGGTAGCCATATTTTCAAAAGGATAATAAGAATTGGAAATCTAAGTTTGGAAAGAACGTGGAACGTCGACTTGCTTTGTTAGCACACTATCAAGAAAAAAAAAGGTATGTGGACAGTGCTTGTTCCAAGCATATGGCCACAGATAAAACTAAATTCCTATCACTAAAACAAAAGGACAAAGGGAACAATGTCACTTTTGACAACATCTCCCTAGCAAGAATTAAGGGTAAGGACGTAGTTATTCTTGATGAAAATAATGAAGCCCAAAATGTGTTGCATGTAGATGATCTCAAGCACAAATTGCTTAATGTGAGCCAGATGTGTGATAATGGCTATAATGTGACCTTTTGATCCAAGCAATGTGAGACCAAAGATGAAGAAAATGGAAGTATGGCCAGAAAGGTAGTCATAAATCACAATAATGTATATGTGTTTGATGACTCCATAGTAAGTTGCTACTTGAGAAAGAAAAATGAAACACGATTGTGATATAGGAGACTTGGTCATATGAACTTTGACAATATGGTAAAAGTCAACTAGATAGGAGAAGTAAGAGGATTTCCAAGACTGTCAAGGCCTAATAATTGAACCTGTAAGTCTTGTCAATTTGGTAAGTAGACAAGGACTCACTTTAAGACAAAGGAATTATATTTATCTGTACCACTGGAGCTAATTCACATAGATGTTATTGGCCCAACCAAAAGAAATGTCCCTAGAGGAGAGAGGTATTTCATGTTGCTTAATGATGATTTTACCAGAGCCACATGGATAATGCTCTTAAAAGAAAAATCAGAAGAACTTAAGAATATTAAGATATTTAATGCTCCAGTAGAAAATTAGAAAGATATAAAGATAAAAATATTAATATTAGAGAGAGGAGGAGAATACACTTCAAGAGAGTCTGAATAATTATGTGAAGGTCATGGCATAAGGAGACAATATTTTGTGGACAGATCTCCACAAAAACTGGAGTAGCTAAGAGAAAGAACAAAACAATCCAAGAGTGACAAGATGTATGATGGATGAACCAAAAATACCTCACACCTTTTGGGGAGAAGCAACACAATTAACAACATACCTATCAAACAAAACACAATGAAGGCCTAATAGTGATAAGACTCCCTATGGGTTATGGAAAGGGAGGCTTGCATCACTGAAGCACTCCAATGTATTTGGGAGAAAATTATTTATCAAAAGGAATGATAAAAATCCTAAAACGTTTGGTTCGCTGATGATGATATAGATCTCAGGTACTTTAATCAAAGTGAAGGAAACAAGTGCTACAATAAAAGGACAAAGAGAGTTGAGGACTACATTGATATAGTACTAAATGAAATAGTACCATAATCTGAGTCCTCTAAATGAAACATGAGTTCATATCAAGAAGACATTTCAACCATCAGATACTTAAACCATGGAGAAGCAAAGTTAGATAATGAAGATGAAGAGACGAGCATAACTCCAAGGCCCAAAACACGGCCCACGTAAGTACATAAAAAGAATCTCGAGAGTCAAATTATTGGAGATCAAATATTTCATGTTAATACTAGGAGGAGTTTGTTGGAGTCCAAGTTGTGCAAATCTTGCTCTCATATCTCAAGTTGAACTTAAGAATCTTAGTCAAGAAAGTGATAACATGTCTTGCGTAAGAGCTACGAATGAAGAACTTGAAAAAATTGAGAAGAATGTCACTTGGGAGCTTGCTCCAAGACTCAAAGAGAAAAATTTCATAGGCACAAAATTCATCTTCAAAAATAAGTTAAATGGGAAAGGTCAAGTAATCATGGACAAGGCTCAACGAATCTGCAAAGGGTATGCCCAGATAGAAGGGATAGATTTTGAGGAAACATTTATACCAGTAGCTATATTGGAAACTATCAGAAATTTTCTTTCTTTTTCCATTCATAAAAACATCAAGTTATATTAGATGGATGTTAAGTCAATTTTTCTCAATAGATATCTCGAAGAAGAAGTATACATAAGTAGCCATAAGCGTTCATACTGAGAAAAGTAAGGTTTTGTTTGAAAACTAAAAAAGGCCCTATACGAACTCAAATATATGCCTATATCCTGGTATGCTATATTCAATAAATATCTTTAGGAACAAGGATTTAGAAAGGGTACTACAGATAAAAATATGTATATAAAATCTGAAGATGACCACGTATTGATTATGGTAGGGTATGTAGATGACATAATCTTTGGCAACAATATGGAATGACTAGGACATCAATTTTCAAAGTGTATGGATACAAATTTTGAGATGTCCATGACGGGAGAACTATCCTTTTTCTTAGGACTGCAAATTTTTCAATCAAAGGATGGCATATTCATCTCCAAATTTGAGTATTTGCGAGAATACACTGAAGAAATTTGTACTAGAATATTGCTAGCCAGTTAGCACTCCCATGGTTACAGGGTGTAAGTTATGCAAAGAAAAAAAAAAGATGAGACACCACTGGTAATTCAGCTTGTCTACAGATCAATGATATGGGATTGTTATATCTCACAGCATCTAGACTAGACATCATGCAAGTAGTGGGTCTGGTGACCATATTTCAACATTTTGCTTGTGAAAGTCATCTCCTTACTGTCAAAAGGATCTTCAAACATTTGCAAGGCACAACAAACTATGGGTTATGGTACGCTAGGGTCAGAGAGTTTATATTAAAGGCCTACAATAATCTTGATTGGGAGAGCAGTATTGATGATAGAAAGAGCACTTCTGGTGAAACATTAGTTTTGGGAAACTACTTAGTGTCTTGGTGCACAAGAAGCAAGACTCCAATTTTTTTATGAATTGCTGAGATAGAGTATATTGCAGTTGGCACTTGTTGCTCATAGATTCTTTGCACGAAGCAGGCCTTGAAAGACATTAAGCTAGATTTGACTTATCCACTTCCAATAATGTTTGATAACAGTAGTGCCACCAACATCTCTAAGAATCGTGTCCTGCACTCGAAGACCAAGCACATTCCTATCAAGTTTCACTTACTAAGAGAAAAGGTTGTTCCTAAAGTTTTTCGTCTTGAGTATGTGGCCACTAGAGAACAAATTGCAAACATCTTTACTAAGCCACTTGAATGATAACCCTTTTTGTATCTCTGGCAGTAGATAGGAGTCATGATTCCTCCTTCTAAATGATGCAATTATAATGAATATTAGCAGCTACTAAACTTGACGATTCAATTAATGGGTACACTACATTTTTTTAGGGTGAGACTTCAAAAGGATTATTTTTCATTGATGACAAAGGGGGAGAAGCTTACTAGTGCTAAGGAGAAGAGAAACAGTTTGTTACCATCAATTCCAAAGGAGGAGATTGTTCAACAATTGGCCTTATTTGAATGGTTGGTCACACTTGGTGTTTTGCCATTGATGTCAATTGAACTAGCATTAAGGATATAAGCAACAAATTTACCATTCATGAGAAGGATTTTTACAGGGAATCTGATGGTTGCTGCAATATGCTGTAGAGAATCACCATAGTAGCAGGCATAGTTGAGAATCCTTAAAAGGATGACTATGCTAGCAGGGGAGTCCCAGAATTTGGAGGATATTATGTCTCAAGAGATCAACATAGTTCTTCCTAAAATTAGCATAGTTGCAAAATATCTCGAAACATATTTCCAATGTTATGGGGAATCTTGCAAATGGGCCTCTGGATCAAAATCTATTATTAGCAAAAGTAGGGACTTTAAAGCCCTTAGTAGCAGAACCTGGAACCTCAAAACCCCAAACGTTTATTTTTAAAACTGTTACAGGATTGCAGAGATTCAAGGTAGCAGGAAGCTGGGAGGCTCTGAACCCTGGAAGGCCTATAAACCCAGAGGACTATTTAAAAATGTATTATGATATTGTAGTGTGTTCGGGTAGCAGGAACCCTAGAATTCTCAAAACCCAATAGGTTTGTTTGAAAGGTGGGCACGAACAAGCTAGCAGGGGTCAATAGTTGACAGTCTCTCAATTGACAGAACCCATAACAAAAATTTCTCGGAATTCAATAACCAAAAACTGACTTCAATGGCATGGCAAGTGAACAATGTCAAAAGACAAAAAATTTGATGGAAGTTGACAGTTTTTTCAAATGACGAAAGGTGCAATTAGGTTGATGTTTTGTGGTGGTTTCATTTGTTTTGTAAATTTTTCATGTTTTATGGTGACCAAGGGTCTTTGAGCCATGAATAAGGCTAAAACACTATGTGAAAACAATTGAAGGAGCTGAGGACTAAATCAAAGGAAACAATCAAAGGCCTGTCAGGCCAACCTCAAAATGCTGCTAGCCCGTAAGGTCTTGTGGGACGCTATTTATAAACGTTATGAGGTTACAGGGATTTAGAATTTCAACTAAGTGTGAGCATATGTATGTATGCATTTATACACTAAAAAGTAAGGGACATGTTGTGCATAAGTTTGAAGGATGTGTGAGTCAACATCTCTCCATGTCATCGCTATGGGTGAGTCAAAATATCTAACATATAGTTTATAGAGGATGAATGAGTCGGCAACTGATATTAAATGTGCACACATATTTTTTTTCCATTCGATTGATGGCGAATTTAGAGTCTATATTGAGCTAAAGCAAGCCTCCTGTGATAATTACTTGTATGTGACAAGGAGATAAATTAAGAAAATGACTCCAGGATACAATATCAATAAATAGATGGGATTTGACATAGTGATGCAACTACTGCAAGAAGAAGATCCATGCCCTCAATATGCTTAGGCCTCTGAGAATCATTTTTTGAGGAATTGGGAGCATTTCTGGAGTGTGTAGGATAACTAAAAATCCATTCTCGATATGGGAGACACCTAGATAACCAATCAACGATTCAATCCGACTATGATGGTTGAGTGAATTAAGCCCATCTCTGAAATTGAATATGGTTACATGGTACAGGTGATGGGCCTCTAAAATAGATAGAAATAAGGCCCATTTGACCATCCTTCAGCACATTAAACCTATATTTTTGCATTATATAATTTATTTTTAACTTTAATATGTTCATTAGGAAGGTTTATGGATAATTGCATATGTGTTCCTAATATTATTTCTTTTTGTGGAATATTGTGAGGCTATTGGGTAGATTGTGGAGATTTGGAGTAGGAGATAATATAAGGACATGCTACCTACTAAAGGAGGATCAATATTAAATAATAAATCAGTAAGATATTCTCAAATTATGGCACATATTGTAGATCTCCAATGATTAAGAAAATCTAGGAATGGGTTCCATGCCATTTAGTGCAGATTCCTAGTATTGGGAACCAAATCCACTATTCAAGGGATTTTGGTGGGGAAAGCTTCCTCCTTTCATGGGGAATAATTTATAATGATTTTTTAGAAGTACCAAGTCAAATTTTCCCCTAGGTATGGATTTTTCTTATTTTTCTTGTGGAGAGAACTTGTATTTTTGTAGCTCCACTTTCATTTTATGTAGGGATGTAATTGTATTGATTGAAATAATGAAGATTAGTGACCTTTTAAGCTTCGGTCTCATTCATAGGAATATGAGTTTCCTTGGGCTTGGCCATCCTAGGATCTTTATAGCCCTTTTGTATCATTTTCGTTTCTTCCATTCACTTCTTATTCACATGCATCTCTTCTTCTTATATTTTTCTATTTATGCATTTAGTATTAATGATTTCTTGTTGTAGGATTGGGTTAAATGGTTGGAGTAAGCTATTTTCATGATAGAAAGCATAATTGAACATTTAGAACAACTTATTAAGGTCATAGTAATCATTTATTCACTTGGATTAGTTTGTTTATTCTCAAATATAGATTTTTGGAAGTCCTCTGCGGCAAATAACAGTAATTGTTTGCTATCTTTTAGAGAATTCTAACGAGATTCAATCGAATTGAATCTACTTGCATTATATCACAAAAAATTATATTTAATAAAGAAAACTACCCCATTTCAATTGCACTTGATTAGGTTAGGCATTTGATAAATTTACTAGCTCACTAGTTCTAATTTCTAGATTTTAGACAAATAATTTTTTGCCATTTTTTAGCATGTGTTAACATAGGTCCTTTTGAGTGATTCTAGTTCGAATGGAGACCTAGTAAATCCTAGTCAATAACTGAATTTGTCATATCCAATTTGGATTTTATTTGGTTTGTCATTCGATGAATTAAAACTCCCTATAGCAAATATGTTGTTTCCTATAGTAAACTATAGGAAACCCTGTAGTAGCCTTCCAACATGCATATACTTGAACATATTCACTCAAGAATATTGGTTATTGTCCCTTAGGGTTGAAGCAAGACCGATAGGCTCTATATCAATGATTAGGGAAGACTAAAGGCAACTTTGGACTTTCCTCTTTACCCATGCAAAACATTTTAGTGATTTGGGTAATACAATGATGATTTTCTTGATTTCCAAATCCAATAAACTTTGTTAATGAATATAAAATATTTGAAATGTAATGATCGACAGTTATAATTACTTTATGCAATTAGAATAGGCTTCTACCCTTGTATTTTCTTTCTTTCAATAGGTTAAGGTTTCCATGTCAAGCATTTCATTTTATGTAATTAGTTTAGGATCTAATTTTATTACATTCACTCCATTACATCATGACATCAAAGGATGGACACATTGTATGCTGCACATATAGTGCCAATACCTCTTAAGTTTGTAGAAACTCCGAGTTGATAATTGAAGTTGGTAGCCTTAAGAGTTGCAGCATTCTTGTTGTAATATAGAGGCTCATCACTTTTTGGTGTCGTTGTTGGGGAGTTGTCAAAGTATGCATTGTTTTATTCCCTAGTTGATTCATTTATTTTTAATTTTTAGAAAACAAAAAAATATTTTCGTTATGCATGTTTAATTTAAAAAATATAAAAGTGAATTGCATTAGTGTTTTCATTCAGTCATAAAGACAAAAAAAAATTCTCCAACACCAACCCACCCCCCCCCATTTGATCGCGTGGTATAGTAAGAGCCACATCACCATCCACTTTTGCAGGTAGAAGAATAAGAGAGGACAAATAATGTAGAAGAAATGGATGGAGATGACGATAATGAGAAAGATCCTCTTAAATTTCCCATTCAAGATATTGAGATCAGTGTGCATATGAAGAACATCCCTCCATATTTTATTCCAAACTTCCATGGTATGAAGTGAGAGGATCTGACATCCTTTCTCTTTGAATTTGAACTTTTTTTTAGATAATATGGTTACCTATTAAACACTCAAAAATTGAGGTTGTTTCTGGTGACATTGAAGGATAGAGCTCTTAAATGGTTCATGAGTTTAGGGACTAATTCAATAAGATCATGGAATGATACACAAAATATATTTCTAGAAGAATATAAAGATCATGATATTAAATAATAAACCTTTAAAATGAATCAAAAATAAGATGAGATCCTTGAGGATTTAATAGATAGGTTCATGTATAATGTTAAGAGGGAAAAACTACATCATTTAGGATCTGATACACTAAAAAACCTCTTACTTAGAATAACTAGGGATGAATGGATTAATGTCCTTGATATCATGAGTAGAGGTGGTGTATACCAATTATCATGTGAAACAATTTGTGAAACATGTAAACACATATCAAGAGGAAGGGTAAGAACAAATAAATCAACATTAAGATTGGTAAGTGAAGCTAAACTGTGAAATTTGTTTGATGACTTTAAGACGGAAATTCTTAGAAATATAACCAAACAAGTAGAAATGTTAAGAATTAAAGATGAAGAAAAAGAAGATGCTGATATTTGTGTTTTCCATGCACAATCACATCATGTTAAATATTTCCCCTCATTAACAAGGTTTAAGGATGTTTACCAAGAGGAGAAAGGAGCAATTCAATTGCCAATGTAGCTATGTTATGTAGCTCCAAGAGGACCATGGAAGCCTATTCGACTTGATATGCTGCAAGAGCCTAATTCACATTTTCAAGCCTATACACATACATCTGAAATTAATTGGAACACACCCTTTCCTTGGAACCCTTGGTCATCTCAACCCAGAAACCAATCTTGGCAACAAGGTTGGAAAGAAACTTATGGGAGCCATCCACAATATCCTCAATATTTTCCTCAATATCTTCCATACTCAACTCCATGTTATACTTACCATCCACCTCCACCACAACCACAACCCCAACCACATCCATATCAAATATCCACTCCCACTCAACTACCTATACCACCATTTCCAAACCCACACAATGAACTAGTTCAACCCACTTATAATACTGAGGTACAACACTTCCAAATATCTCCCCTTGATCTTAATGGTATTCTTCTCAGCTCAAGAAGACTATTTAGAAAAAGAGATTTTATTTATATCATTGAAAGACCACATCTAGAAGAAGAAGATTCAAATGATAATACCAAAGGATCATGGGTTACATTTGATCAAGAGCACACATCAAAATCATAAATTGAGAAAGTTCCCTCATGGTTACCATAAAATCCTCCATGTGTTCAAGAGAAAAATCAACAAAAAGAGGAAGATTTGAAGGTAATGGAAGAAGAATATGTCCAAGATGATCCAACTAAGCAAGTGGACCAAGGGCATCATAGCTATACTAAACTATGGTTCCAGATAGTCATTAAGTTGCAAAAACACTCGCTTCTTCAATGGTGTTTGATATCATCAAAGTCAAACTATTTGATCTCTCAAATTAAGGTACATGTCAAAGCATACATTTCAATACTACACATCAATTTGTCTATCATCTTGATGTGCACATGGATCCATTGGAACTATTCTTATACTTTAAAGTGATTTTTTTTTTCAAGTAGAGTAAGGTAGAAAAAACAAAAAAATGGAAAATAAGAGAAAAAATAAAAATCTCAGGTGAAAACCTCCTTTGAGGCACCTAGGTAGATATAGTAGTTGAAAACCTTATTGAGGCGGGTAGTAGTCTTAGAAGAAAAAAAAGGAAAAAATAAAAAAACTTTGCTCCATGTATCTCTCTAATGAATCTAGGTGCACTCCAACATCTGTAAACAAGAAAAACAAGTTGACACCAAAAAAAAGAAAAATTGGTCAAAATTATGGTCACCATGCACTATGCATCAATTTTCAAAAATGTTTCAGGTGGAGATGCATATGGGTTATAGTAACATTCTCAAGCAATTTCAGCCATTTTCGGTGCACATTTTTCGAGAAATCAGCCTCGGTCACCTAAAAGAAGTTTTTGAATTTTCTTGATATTCGTGGATCGATTTAAAATTTATTTCATGGGAAGATTCATATGGATGATGGTAACATGCCCAAGAAATTTTAGTGAATTCTAGTGCAGATTTTCCAAGAAATTGACCTCCATCGATGTCATGCATTTTTAATTTTTATCAATATTTATGCATCCATTGGCTAGACGTTTGTCTCAGGAGGTGCATAAGAACGAAGGAAACATGCTCAGAAAATTTTAGGTCTATCGAGTATATCATTTGGGAGATATGGGTTTAAACAAACTGCTATAGGGTTTCCTGTAGTACTATGTCCTACTTTACTACAGGAAACATGTTGAAAGCTATAAGAAGGTATAGAAGGTGAAATAAAATGTGGGAAAGGTGTCTAATGGTGGAGTAAGGTATAGGGAAGGTCAACATCACCCATGGCCAATCCCAACACTCCAAGAAGGTCAGATTTGGCTAAGATAGCTAGCTCATGGTAACTAGAAGAAGGAGGTTTAGAATCACCAAGCTATGAAGACCTGTGTAGAAGCAAACAAAGGAAATTATCAGCTCGAGAGGTCCATGGATCGATCATCAACTCAATAGGAGCATGCATGTCTCTCGAACAACCATCAAGTAGATACATGTATGTAATATTATTGACCTCTTGTCTTGAGTATATTATAATTAGAAATTTATTTTCAATCCATGAGAGATGAGGTTTTATAATCTAAGGATGGGTCAATAGTCTCGGTCACCTTCAACTAATTAATTGCAGCTCACTCCTTCACTCATGCAATGTGGAAAACCAAATTAGGAACGGTGATGATTTCGAGGAATGGGGACAATAGTTAAAAGAAGAAGTTCTACAAAGGCCAAGTCACCACAGCACTCCAAGCCCTCCATCCACTTCATATTCACTATATATCGATCATTCATCCATCCCATTTCATAAGAAAAAAATAACATTTTTTAAAATAAAACCCTACACTTTGTCTCACCTTGAAAATTTCTTGAAAAACACATAGAGCACATCCTCTCCATTTTCAAAAACCTACACTACTCCCTCTAAGCCTTAACATCATCCTCCAAAGTCTCTACATCATTTCGGATCACTCCCATATAGTTAGAAGACCCTCAAAAAGGAGGAATGACTTCTATAGGAAGACATAATGTTCCTAAAAGAAGGAATAAAGGAAGAAATTTTGTTAAAACCCAAAATGGCAATGCCTAGGAGAGACCTAATTAAAACAGAGAAATCCAAGGCCATTAGGAAATCATCTAGGCCACAAAAGAGTATAATGCAACAAAAAGAAAGGAGGGATTCACAATCAAAATAGAAGTCAAACTGCAGTGATCAAAAGAGGCTTTCCAAAAGGTCTCTAATCTCTTTCTAGATTTTGTCCAAGGCCTAAAAGAAGTTGTAGAAATGGGAGAAAAGCACGGAAGTCAAGTTGAGGGCCTACCCTAGGCTCCACTATCATTTATGCTCAAAACAGGTTTAAACAGGGTTTCCTGTAGTACTTCAGAAACTGCTACAAGGTTTCCTATATTCCTATACAAACCGTTATACGGTTTCATGTAGTTTACTACACAAAACAAAGATTTACTATAGAATGTCCTAGTTCTCATCTCAAGGCATTTTGAAGGTTTCAGAGGTGTCCAAATGGTGGAAAAGGATAGTAGAAGGTTGGAAAAGGGTGTGGAAGACCTTGCTAAATTAAAAAATATTCCAGAACCCATCTTGAATAACGGAAAGAAGGTAGGCTAATGGTCTCAAGAAACACTGTGATTTATTCTACGCACAAACAATTTTCAAAAAATGAATGAAAATTTAATGAAGGTCTCAAGGGAAATGATATGAATGAAATGGATATAAAAGAAAATAGAGTATAGTTGCAAAGAGGAAAGTTATGTTTTTGCTTGAAAGACTGTTAAACAATCATGAAAATAACAGCTATATTTTTGTGCTTGGCCTTGCAGAACTTACAGCCAAGATCCTTAAGAGAAAGGAGTGAGGAATGCGCAAGAGAGACACCACCAGAGCCATGAATGAGTCACAATGAGGTCACTAAGTTTCTCAAAGGCTGAGCAACACTTTTACCAGGGGAGTATGATAGGCCTCTAAATTAGACATAAACTAAGGCCTATTTTACCATCCTTCAGCAAATTAAACCTCTATTTTTTCGTTAGATAATGCATTTTTAACTTTAATATGTTTATTAGGAAGGTTTATGGGAAATTGAATATTTGTGCCTAATATTATTTGTTTTTGTGGAATATTGTGAGAATATTGGGCAGATTATGGAGATTTGGATGAAGAGATAATATAGGGACCTGCTCCCTACTACAGGAGCATCAATATTAAATAATAAATCAACGAGACATTCTGGAATTATGGCACAGATTGTGGAGCTCCAATCATTAAGAAAACTAGGAATGTGTTACGTGCCATTTAATGCAGATTCCTAGTATTGGGAACCAGATCCACTAATCAAGGTATTTTGGTGGGAAAATCTTCCTCCTTTCATGGAGAATGATTGCTAATCATTTTTTTATAAGTAACAAATCAAATTTGCCTCTAGGGTGGATTTTTCTTAGTCTTCCAATGTGGAGAGAACTTGTATTTTTGCAGCTCCACTTTCATTTTTTACATGGATGTAATTGTATTGATGGAAATAGTGAAGAATAGTGACCTACTTAGCTTCTAGATCTTGGTATCCTTCGTACGACTTTGAGTTTCCTTGGGCTTGTCCATCCCAAGAGCCTCAGTGCCCTTTTGTATCATTTTATTTTCTTCCTTTCACTTCTTATTCACATGCATCTCGTGTTCTTGTCTTTCTTCTATTTCTATATTTAGTATTAATGATTTCTTGTTGTAGGATAGGGTTAAATGGTTGAAGTAAGTTATTTGGTAGGATCAAAAGAATAATTTAATCATTGGAAAAACTTTGGAAGGTCATAGTAATCATTTAGTTACTTGGACTAGTTTGTTTATTCTCAAATCTAGATTTCTCGAAGTCCTTTGTGGAAAATAACAGTAAATTTATGCTATTTTTTAGAGAATTCTAACAAGATTCAAACAAGTTGATTCCATTTTCATTATATTAGAAAAAATTCTAGTTAATAACAAAAATTACCCCATTGCATTTTCACTTGATTAGGTTAGGAATTTGATATATTTACTAACTCACTAGTTCTTGAATTTCTAGATTTTAAACTAGTAATTTTCATTCATTTTTTAGCATGGGTTAACAAAGGTATTTTGAGTGATTATACTTGGAATGGAGACCTAGGAAATCCTAGTCAATAAAAAAAAATTTCCCATCCAATTTAGATTTTATTTGGTTGGTCATTCAGTGAATTATAAATCACTATAGCAAACATGTTCTTTCACGTAGTAAACTACTAGAAATCATGTAGTAGCCTTCCAACATGCATACACTTGGCTAGATTCACTCAATAAGCTTGGTTATTGTCCCTTACGGTTGAATCAAGACCCCTAGGCTCTAAATAAATGATTAGGGAAGATTAAAGACCACTTAGGACTTGCCACCTTACCCACGCAAAACATTTCAGCAATTTGGGTTAATGGACGAATTTATGAATTGGATAATACAATGATGATTTTGTTGATTTCCACATCCAATAAACTATGTTAATGGATTTAAACTATTTGAAATGTAATGGTTGATATTTATATTTATTTTATGAAATTAGAATTGGTTTCTTTCCTTGTATTTTCCTTCTTGTAATAGGCTAACGTTTCCATTTTGAGCATTTCATTTTCTGCAATTAGTTTAGGATCTGATTTTATTACATTCACTCCATTACATCATGACATCAATGGAAGGATGCATTTTGTGCTACACATATATTTTCTATAACTCCTAATTTTGCAAGAACCTTGGGTTTATAATTAAAGTTGGTAGCCTTGGGAGTTGCAAAATTCTTGTTGCGATACTGAGACTCGTCAACAAACAACTAGATGGAACAACAATAGACCATGGCATGTTGTATCACACTATCAAGTACAGATACAACAGAGAGAACATCATTCCTAGTGCAACAAAGGAACAAAACTATGGAGTGTATTTGAGAAAAGTGGGGGAATGAAGAATTTATGTAAGTTGAAGTGTGCATTATTCCGAGTGTGTAAGCACAAGTATGGATCGGAAAAGTGTTAAATGATATAGAATTTAGTAGAGTGTTAAGACCAAATCTTATTAAGTGTAAGAGAGCACAGCTCAAAGGAGAATAGCAGAGCTAAAGGAGATGAGTTAGTATTGTAGCAGATCATATTTATATCTCTATGTATATCTATTTTATTTTTTTTTCGGTTTGAAAATTACATGAAAAGTAGAACAATGGATAGAGAAGATAGGTGTCTCCATTCATAACAGGTTGGTCCCTCTTTGAAAGTTGTGGCTTACTATCTAAAGGGGGTTGGGGCCTCCTGTGAGTGTGTGCTCACAAACAAATTGAACAACAAACAGATTGGTGGTTTTCTGCTTTTAAGTTTCCACATAAAAAATATCTGAGTCAATATGTGTGTGCTTCTCATTTGATTGATTATGTGTAAATGTGAATGGCTTATCTTGCTCATTATTTATGAATGCACACAACAGTATCTAATAGTAATGAATAGAAATAAATACATGTTCTTAAATGTTTATGAATCTTTCTATTACTAATTGACCCCCCTAGTAATTCCTTATTTTAACATCATTCTCCTTATCGGGTTTTGACTGAGATTCGAAAAATGAATCTGACTCTCAAGCTTTTAGTTTAGCCACCAGTGACTACTTGGCTCACCACTCACTTATGTTACAAGTGGGGCTCTTATGGAACTCACATACTTTCCGGTGTCCTTATTTATCTTCATGGTGTTGTTCTTTACATTCAGATTTAACAAGTTGTGATGGGTCACCCCACCTTGGATTTGTCCTTTCTTATACATAATGGGGGAACACTTTCCCTGATTTTGATTCGCAAATCCAAAGTCATGCTTCTTTCTTAAAAAGAATTGTTTAATCTTGGCAGCATATCAGTATGTTATACTAAGAGGGGACATGTCCAAGAACTCTATTTCTTCCTGAATATATTTGTACAAAACCCCACAATACGTGAGCACCAGATGTCACTCAGAGTATTTGATACCCAACATTTTGCATAGAGTATGAAAATATTTTTGGGATCATGCACATCCTAGTCCCCATGTTGTCGTAGTGTAGCCCATTGTATGTACTTGTCCTCATAACTCTCCATGGGGTAATATTTCCTCGACAGTGTTTGAAAAAAGTTCTAATAATAGGTGGTTGTAAATAGACAGCCTTGACCCTTTCCTCATATTAATTTTCCCACCACTGCTTAACATGGGGAGCAACCTTAAGTACTGCGAAAGTAATCTTCTCCCTTTCAAAGAAACTATGGATCAAAAAGTAAACTTCAAACAGATCCAAGCATCTATCTACCACATTTTCATCTATTTGACCTTTGAATATATGGATATTGAATTTTACGTGTACCTTGAAAGGGATGAGACCTTCGAAGTGACTATGGGATGAAGATGCATCATCAGTGCGCATCCACCAAAGGATATAGGTGAATTTTTCCATCATATCCTTCCTTCATCACTTGAGGGCTTCTTCCAGAAATTTCTTGAAAGGATCTCGTACTCCCTCATCTTTATTTTCTTCTACCATGAGAATTTCTCGAGATTGGTGAGGTCGGACTTGTAAAGGTTCAACTAGTTTGAGCCCTAACTCCTTATACCATGAGCTCGTTAGGGACATGCACAAAAGAATGAAGAAAGAGTTGACCACTGTAATAAAAATGATCCAGATATGATAAGGAATGAAATGAAATATAGATATGACGTGTACGATACCTCATTAGAAATATTTATCCAGGAGATTGACCTCTTCCCAACAACTTCGACTATGCAGCAACTTGTAGCAGCTAATAGCTTCTAGCTATAGTTGAACATGGAAGAGTTCATTCTCCCAATACAAAGAACGAAATAGAGAGAAACCACCACCAAAATTTTGATTTTCTTTGACTTATTAGACTTCCCCAAAGTCTCATTAACATCGGATTCCCACCAACAGACTTTTCGAGCTACCCACTTCACACTTTTTCTTACATATCTAACCTGTAAATATATGAAAATAAAAATATACCCAAGAAAGAGAAAGATATGAATATAGATAAATGCTTCTCTTTATTGATATCAAACCCTTAAGGTAGAGCAACACCATACATTCACTCCTTAAGGAAGGAGAACACTCCACAAGCCATATGCATGTTCATACAATATTCCTTGACCTCTCTCAATGGGGAGTCTCTAGCCTCTATAAAGGCCTCATACATACAATACCATGGGTCATTAGCATGGTTCCCTCAATACCATCTATCTAATACAATGGGCTTATTGCATTATTTCTAACTATTTGTGGTCCCTTACATGATAAGGTTTAATCACTTTATTTATTACTATGACCCATCCCATTATTACATTATTCCCTTGGGTACCTCTCTCTGTACCCCATACTATTCTCCCTAGGTATACTACATTCGACCCCCCTTAAACATGTTTCATACCCAAAACATAATAATAACACAAATAATAATATCTATTCAAAAGAGTAGTCCATTGGTACCATGCACGTGAATCTAGCTATCCAAGAGAAAGTTGAACCCTCGATCTAGCTCGTGCCTCGCTCGCTTGAGATGGAAGTTGACCCTAGTGGCCCTTATATGTTCATGTGTAGTAGATGGATCATCACCCCTCTCTATTTTTCATGCGGGGGTTATTTACATTATGGCTAATTTATTTCCATTATGTTGGTTGTTTTCTTGCGGGGTGATGTGGGTGGTGATACTGAAGTTTTAACCAATGGTGTATCTTTCTTTGATTTCCAACTAATGGAGCCTGATTGGTACCTAGTACATGTTGTGGCACCTTCTTTTGTTGCGTATAATTCAACCATGGATTCCTCATTTGATGTATGAGTACCTATAACATTTTTTTCTTTAGCCTCCTTGGATTCTCCGTGTTTTTCTGGTACCTAGTTTGATGTTTGTGTTAGGTTGTCGACCATTAGACGCTTATCATTTGATTTGTTAGTGTCATTAGAGCTGTGTGCTTCGCCTCCATAGTCTCTACTTGGTTCTTAATTGAAATATCCTACAATGTAATTTTCTTCTTTTTATGCCTGAGTTTCATGAATTTCTTCTACACATTAATATTGACAGTACCGATAGATTCCATCCAAGGATATTCCAAAACAACATCCATTTTATCCATAAATAAATCATAAAAATCACAATGCAACACATACTTATCCATAGAAAGCTTCAAATATTTATAAACTTGAACATCCTCATTATCAAGCTATGTGTTTTCAATGTGTTTTGCTAGAACTTGCAATTTTTTTTCCAAATTAACATTGATAAAGTTATGCTTTCATCTATGATTTATAGACACAATGATCTTGTCCCTCTGAATACATCCATGGATCTACAATAAGGAGATACCAATAGAAAATAACCCCTCACATGTCTCATTCTCCTGTTTTCTCTAAACAACTCTTACAAAAAAATAAAATAAAAATATTCTGCTCTGCCCAAGAAAGTGCTCGAATACCACTTGTTATATATCTGACCTACAATATATGAAATGATACCAATATACCTAATAATTGTAAATAATCATGAGAAATAACAAGATTTTAATATAGAAAAGTTTCACTTTATTAATCAAACCCTTAACATAGGGCAACACCATACATTCACCCCTTAAGAAATGAGAATAAACCACAAGCCATATGCTTGTCCATCCAATATTCCTTGACATCTCTCAATGGGGAGTCTGTAGCCTCTATATACACCTCATACATACAACACCATAGGTCATTACCATGGTTCCCTGAAAACCATCTACCTAATACAATGGGTTAATTACATTATTGCTAACTACTTGCAGTCCCTTACATGATATGGGTTAACCACTTTATTTATTATTATGGCTCATCCCATTTTTACATTATTCCCTTGGGTACCTCCCTCTGTACCCCATACTATCCTCCCTAGGTATACCACACTTTTTCTGAGCAACAAGATTTTTTGCACTTCTTCCGAGTAGAATAATTCAAACTCGATGATAATTGATGCTCCAAATGAATTCAATGTCCTTCCTTTTATAGGATTCTTATGGGGTTGAATGGGGTTTTAGCTCGACCTCATCTTCCCTTAGGTCAACATGGTGTGGAGGTTACATAATTCATATTTGACTCAATACTAAACCTTTTTACATGATTTAAGACCCCAAGATGATATCAACCACGGGGCATGATTCACCATTTTTGGAGTACAAAATTAATAAGACTAAAAAATAATAAAATAATAAAATTATTTTTTCAACTAATATTTTCAAGTTATCTCCCTAAGGTTTTACTCAAATTTTTAGTGAGAGTACTTGTTTGATGCAAAATTTAGGTCCTCAACAAAGGAGTACCCATGTTGCATACTTTTTATAGACCCTCCTACACGAAAAATGAGAAATACATGAAGAAACATGATTGCAATCACCGTTTTCATGTATTTCTCATTCTTCTTATAGTAGGGTACATAAAAAGTATGGGACATGGGTACTCCTTAGATAAGGAATCAAATTTTGCATCAAATAAGTGTCAAAGGTCAAAATTTGAATGAACCCAGAAGGCGATACATTGAAAAACAATTTATTTATTTATTCCCTCTAAAATTTGATGATGTAATCTAATCTTACTTTATTATTTCCACTATTATTTTATAATTTCCTTCGGAGGCCCATTTTAGACCTCAAAATTACCTTAATGAACTTCTGACTACAAACACCTGCCGCAAGCTAAGAGATTGCTCATTTTCAAGAACAACTCGAGAAGTCCACGACCGGAAAACTGTCGAACATAGTAAATTGTGTTACAATTAAGAAAACTAAAAGAAATAATGGTGGGATCCAAGTGGAATAGGTGGGTGCCACCAATATCCACCTAGATTAATATTATAAACATGATGATTAATATATTAAACCATAGGATTACTGTTAAATCTTATGATAAATATTATAATCCGTATGGGTAAAATCATAAGCCCTAGGATTTATATTATAAAACCTAAAATTAACGTTATAAACCCTAGTATTATTATTATATATTAATAATATATATACCCTAGTATAGTATTATTGACCTTAAGATTAATATTATAAACATTAAGGTTATAAACTATAGGATTAATATATCAAACCCTAAATTTAATATATTAAACCATGGGATTATAAACTCTAATGTTATAAATCATAATATTAAACCATAATATTATAAATTATAAACCCAATATTAGAAACCCTAATAAAACCCAATATTAAGCACTAACACAAAACCCTATCATTATAAAACCTCATATAATAAGCCATAAAATTAATATTATAAAACCTAATATTAAACCTCGATATAAAACTCAATATAATAAACCCTCACATTAACAAACTTAAATTTAATATATTAAACCATAAGATTAATATTAAACCCTAGCATTAATATTATAAACAATAGGATTAATATTATAAACCTTAATCTTTTAAGTTCAATATTAAAAACCTTAATATTATAAATGCTTGAATTAATATTATAAAACCTAATATTACAAATTATAAACTTAATATTAAACCATAATAGTATCAACCCAATATTAAAAACTCCAATATTATAAAACCTAATACTAAGCCCCAATTTTGTAATTTGCAAATGAGACATTGAATAAATTCTAATGCAATATAATGTAAAGCTAATCATTAGTAAACCATAAGATTATAAACCCTAGGATTAATATTATAAAGAAATGATTATAAACTTTAGGATTAATATATTAAACCATAAGTTTAATATATTAAATCCTAAAATTAATACTGTAAATCCCAATATTATAAACCCTAAGATTAATATATTAATATTATAAACTTTAATGTCATAAAACCCAATATTATAAGCCCTAATGTTAATATTATAAGCATTAAGATTATAAACCTTAATATAAATATATTAAACCTTAAAATTAATATTATAAACACTAAGATTAATATATTAAACCCTAGTATTAATATTATAAACCCTAACATTAGTAATATAAATCTTAAGATTAATATTAAATCCTAGAATTAATATTTATTCTTTTTGTAAGCTTGGTCATCATGTTCAACTTCTCATTTGCCAATTGTGCTATCCCAAAGAGACCGTAGAATTACTATTATAAATTCTAATAATAAACTTTATTATTTTAAATTATAAAGCTAATAATAAACCTTAAAGCTAATACATGTTATAATTCTAACATGCGATATGAAGTGAAGAGATTCTCATGGTAAGCCACAGTGCTCTGCAACTAGGGTTCTGGAACGCCTCTCCAGCAGCTCAATCTGATCTTTTCTCTGACTCCTCTCAGCATTTGTACACCAAGCCATGATAGCAGCCTCTTGTTATTCTCTGCTCCACAACGGCTTTCCTCAAGGGGGGTTTCAATGCCTTCCCCCTTCTTTGAAGGTGATCCTCAAGCGATGAATACGACTGAGCCTTCGGGGCTTGAACATGATAACATGGACAATAGAGACCCTCAGATGCAGGAAACGACAAAAGATTCCACTAAGCAGCCTGACAGAAACAATGAAGAAAACGAAGGAAATTCTAACCAACATGAAACGCCAAAGTTTACCTCATCGACATGTAGACCCATAGCTGCTGAAAGATCCAAAATAGAACTTCCCAGCCATAGAATCAATGGTCTGATCCAATACATGAAGGACCATGCTCTCATTGGAAAATTTATTGGATTCTAGCCAACGGAAAAAGCTTTGAAATGATGGATCTCATCCAAATGGAAACCCAAGGGACATGTTACCCTACAGCTAGGACCAAAAGGGTTTTTCATGATGATTTTTATCTACGTCGAAGATCGAAATAGGGTAATGGACGAACGTCCCTATTTCTTCAACTCTGTTGGTCTGTATTTAAGAGCATGGAGAGAGAGATTCAACCCTCACAAGGAGGATCTCAGTTGGGTGCTAGTATGGATCAGGCTGTACTCGCTCCCAACAGAATACTAGGATGAAGAATCACTCAGAGACATAGGGAAGGGGCTAGGAGAGTTTGTCAAAATTGTTGAAGAAACAAAGATGAGTAGATATACCTCCTATGCCCGTATATGTGTCTTCATGCGCCTCGACCAAGCCCTTCTAGAATCGGTAAGTCTCTTCCATGATGACTATGAATGCATTCAACCCTTAGATTTTGAAAATGTTCCCTTTCGCTGTCGTAAGTGGCACGCCCTTGGGCATATGTTTAGGGACTACCCTCTCGATGCTAAACCCCAAGCCTCTGAATCCTCAGGAAAGGTTGACCATGAAGGCTTCACTAAGGTTGCAAGCCGTAGAAGATCGCACAAAAAACCTTCCTCTGGGAAAAAACCCCATCAAGATGCTGCTTCCATCCCTTCCATGAGCAACAACATCGAGGTTCTTGAAAAACCACGGAAGACCCACCCTTGAACTCTATGCCAATCCCTCAGCTGATCATCCCATCCCCCCCGATCCCTCCTTCAGCCTCCTCTCCCAATCACATGTCTCCAAAAATCCTCAGTGGGTCTCCTAAAGTATCTCCAAAAAACCCTAATTGGAAGTCTAATGAAATGGATGTTGACGGTCCCCATAGCCAAACGATGCACTTAGCTCTCATCTCAGAGGAAAGAAGTCAACTACAACACATGGATGAAGAACTAGAAAGCATAGATTTGGGCGGTCTAGACATTTTTGAGTAGGAACAAGTATGCAGAAAGAAGGAATATGATAACATCCAAGCACATCAGCTCGATACTCTAGAAGTTATAATATCTAGAGCCTATCAGCAAAAGCAACTGGGAATACAACCGGGAAGTCAATGGGATGGCTACTACCTTCCGAAATACTCTAAAAAACATGGAAGAAAGACAGATCTCCAACGAACTATTGCCATAGGAAAAATCTTGGTTGACTCAGGCATATATGCTAAATTGACAAAGTATTACAAGCCCACTACTAACAGTGAATCATAAAGCTCACTTCATGGAGTTTAAGAGGGCTGAATAGCCCCGTGAAACTCAGAATGATTAAAAATATGATAAAGAAGGAACAGGCCCAAATATTCTTTCTATAGGAAACAAAATGAAACAGTAACACTCTGGAAAACATCCTTTCAAAAGCATGGCCAGGTTGTCAATTGGTTGTAGTGGATGCGTCATGTGTATCTGGAGGATTGGAAATTGCCTAGAATACGCAAGCAATATCGCTTTCAAACTTCCATGCCTCCCATCACATTATACACGCAACGTTTCATATAATTGGCACCAACATTCATGGTCATCTCGCTAATGTTTATTTTCGACAGGATGCAGCCAACAAAATCACTCTTCTAAACACCATAGAGGCACTTAACTTCAATAGAGACCATCTCCTATGGATCATTGGAGGAGACTTCAATATGATCACCAAGTTAGAGGAAAAGAAGCAAGGTCGTGCCAAGATGGAACAGGAAAATGACCACTTTAAAGATTTTATCCACAACAATATGCTTATAGATATGCAAGCCTCCAGCGGAATGCACACTTGGAGGAATCGCAGGGCGGAGCGGCATCAAATTGCTTCAAAACTTGATAGATTCCTCATCTTAGACAATGCAGTGCATCTAGGCAGTGACTTCTCAGCATCCATACTTCCATACTCTGGATCCGACCATTGGCCTATCTCTCTCCAATGGAAATGGCTAGGCAATTCAACCAAACGTCCATTCACATTTGAAGCATTTTGGCTCTCCCATCCCGCCTTCAACGAATTCATCACATCCACTTGGAACAACTTCCCTGTGCCAGAAGGATAAAAAATGTTCCAGTTTCAACAAAAACTCAAATTTCTGAAAGCCCAAATCAAACGCTGGAATAAAGATACTTTTGGCAACATCTTTCAGGCTCAACAAGAACTAAACAAAGAAATGAGAGATCTCCAGCAACAGATAATCATAGAGTGATACAAGGATGAGACTTTGGAACTGGAAAGGCACATTCACAATCAACTCGAGGAGAGAAGAAAGCAGGAATAAATTCTCCGGAAGTAGAAATCTAGGATTAGATGGTTGAAACAAGGTGAAAGAAACACTAAATTCTTCCACAGAACCACTATTCAAAGAAGAATGCACAATACCATCTCTTTTATACAAAAGCAAGGAGGGAAAAGTGGGAAACCATGCAGATATTGAACAATAATTCATTAATCACTTCTAGGAGGTCCTACAACAACCCCAAATTGATAGACAACCTGCTATAGAAAAGATCGCTCAAAATGTGTGAAACATTATCATAGAATAACACAACCAACTCCTCCTTCGGCCTATAGCGCCTTAGGAGGTGGATCTGACCATGAATCAACTTAAGGAAGGCAAAGAAGCTGGTCCGGATGGCTTCACCACTAGTTTCTTCCACCCTTTCTCGGAGCTTATAAAAGAGGAAGTTTGGCAAGTGGTGGAGGAATCGTGCACTGTACATTGGATTCTGCCCTCACTTAATTGAGATTTTATCGCCCTCATTCCCAAAGAAGAAAGTACCCTCGCTCTGGACAAATTTCGCCCAATTTCTCTTTGCAACGTTATATACAAGGTTATATCCAAAGTCATTGCCAACTGGTTGAAGCCGCTTCTGCCCCTGCTCATTTCACCTGAACAATCCGGTTATGTTGAAGGACGTCAAATAATGGATGGCATCATCGTGACTCATGAAATCGTACACTCCCTCAAGAACTCTAAGCAGGCAGGTATGATTCTCAAGATTGACCTTTCCAAAGCTTTTGATAAGTTAAGTTGGACTTACATACAAAAAATGTTACATGCCTTTAGTTTCTCACCAATGTGGGTTCGCTGGATTCAGAGTTTAATTTCCACTTCCTTCTTTTCTATCCTCATAAATGGCATTCCCTCTCGACCATTCAGTCCCTCCAGAGGCATGAGGCAAGGTGATACCGTATCCCCTTTCCTTTTTGTTCTAATGGTTGAAGGGTTGGGTTGACATATCAAGCAAGCCCTTCTATCCTAGCATCTCAAAGGAATTTCCGTTCACAATTCTCTAGCCTCTACTCATAACAATTCATTGATGACAACATGCTCTTCGGGTACCCTTCTGTTCAGGAAGCCTCCATCTTTAAATCCCTCCTGAAGGATTTCTCTGACGCTTCAAGAACAAACATAAATAAAGCCAAATTGCAGATTTTCTTTTTTCACACCCCTCCTATTACTCAACATGCTATCGCCCGCATTCTAGGCTTCTCCATACCCTCCATGCCTTCTAATTACCTGGGTGCCTCCTATATAGACTCTGCTATCAAGCACGCCTCCTCACGTATGCTCCTTGAGAAACTTGAATCTCGTCTCATTTTGTGGACTCACAGAACTCTGAACATAGCTAGTAGATTAGTGCTAATCAAAGCTATGCTTCAAGCAATGCCCCTTTATCTCTTCTCAATCCTGGTAGCGCCTAAATGGGTCCTTAAAAGAATCAAAGATCTTCAACGCAATTTTCTTTTGGGGGTTTATGGTAAAAATCACAAATGGACCCTTGTCAAATGGACTACAACATGCAAGCCAAAGGAAAAAGGGGGCATAGGTCTGCGAGACCCTTATCATAGTAACGAAATAATGGCCGCAAAAATTTGGTGGCAATGGCTCTCTATGCCCAACAAGCCTTGGGCAGCCATATGGACAGCCAAATACGCCAACCACAGACCAGCGGAGGAGCTCAATAGATTCACTCTTTCTAAAAAAGGATCGCTAATTTGGAATGCGGCTAGACAACATTTCTTGTTGATCCAACAACATAGTTTTTGGGAAATTAGAAATAGTAGCACTGCTCGATTATGGAAAAATGCGTGGAATCAGCTTCCAAAGCTCAACAACATCCTCAGCGTGTCGCCTTTCCATGATTGGGAGGAGCAACAAAAGGAATCAGTCAAGCAACAGTGGACTCTGGAGATAGAACAGAGGTACACAAAATGGAAGCAAACCAACAAGCTCATCAGAAATGCTGACAACTAGACAAAATAAATACTGGAGAGCGAGCTTCATTCGAGGCAGGACGGAGTATGATAAATACAGGCTCAACTATAGGATTTCTTTGGAGTCTATGGTGCTTCGTTGGTCTGGATTATGCTCTATCTTGGTCTGTCGCTTTGTGGGTCTGGTTCTGCTCAGGCAATCCTGAGAAGCCGCCTCTATCTCTTACCAGGTTTCTTCTATTGGCCTCCCGCCCTTTTTTGGATGCTCTTTTGATCTGCCTAAGCTCTATGGTGGTGGTTGAACAGTCTTGTTTCCGTAGTGTTGTTTCGGTCTCTGTGATGCCCCGTCTCCGCCATAGAATGAGGAGCCACAGGGGAACTCCTCGGCATGCGCCCTCCAGCCCGTCTTCCACCTCACCATCCCTCTCTAGCAAACTCACAATCGTCCATTACCCTTGCACTCGCAGTGGGAGAGGGTGGTTCCATCTCCCTATCCATTACCCTCCAGACTCTGTTGTCTCCCTTGTTCGGCTCTGTGATTTTTACCTTCAATTGCACTTTGAATCGTCCAAGAATTACTACTCACATCTTAGTGCTCTTTCATGAAGAAGCCCAGGAGGTGGGCGAGTCCAGCTCCCAACAAGAGGGCCCTACCTCTGTCTTTGCACGGAATCCTTTTCCTTTGCAGGTTCCAAAGATCCCAATTCACAATGCCTTGGACGTGGTGATGGATATGGCAGCTCTTGGTCTTTCTGAAACTGTTGCTGCTCGTGCAAGGGATGAAACTGAAGCTTCTCATGCTGGGGAACTGCCAAAATTCAGTTGGTGTAGAATTGTGGAAGAGCCCCCACATGTGTAGTTCTTTCTCTGTTGCTTCTGTCACATGTAGTGCGGCCCATAATAGCGGGCAAGTTTTGGTTCATGTTGGTAAATGGGTTGACAGTTGCAAGATATGGTTCAATTTGCATGTTTCTTTGAATTTTTCCAAGCACGGTAAGAAGGTCAATACTTTTTCCCCTGCGTGGGATTTGAATACTAGTTCTCGGCTAAGTTCTCTGTCAAAGATAGTGTCTCTGATTTTCTCTGCCGCTCCTACATGGTAGTTGTTTTTTACTA
Organism: Pinus taeda; assembly: GCA_000404065.3. Classification (NCBI taxonomy): domain Eukaryota; kingdom Viridiplantae; phylum Streptophyta; class Pinopsida; order Pinales; family Pinaceae; genus Pinus; species Pinus taeda. The sequence goes on from APFE030552799.1 coordinate 324,877, forward strand.
CAGTCTAGATGTAATTTTACCCCTTTAATTTTAATAGAGTAATTTTATTTAGGAAAAAAAATAAACCTTACCAATATGTTGTAGCTGCTACAACACCACCCAAATTTTTGGGCATATCGAAAATTTTGGGTACCCCACTTCTTGCCCCGAGGCTCCTAGTGTTTCGTTAAAGCCTTCAACCGATTGCTCTCCCCATGACCTTACTTGTCCAACCATTTTGATGCACCCACTCACTCTGTATACATTGCATCCGCACATCACATTTGATCTCAAATATAAGCCTTAGGATCACCTTAGGGTTTTATAGGTCAATAGGTTCATTGATGCATTAAGAATCTCCCATGATTTTGAAACTAATCTTTGCATGATATGTATCGCTATCAGTGGTTTCCCTATATTTAGCCAAGCATGTGTTTCAATTTGGCTTCCCTTGCGATTGACAATATTACGGTTTTGAAGAAACCATGGGTCTTCAAAAGGAGTGATCTACTCCATATTTTAACCTAATTTCGTTCCTTAAGAGGTGCTTTGTGATCGACATTACATGGCATCACAGTGAGAGTCATTGCAAGGCATTTTACCCTAGGCTCTCGACTCCTCTTACCAATCCACATGTGCTTTTGGATTCGCGAGAATGTGGGGTTTGAAAATACTATGGTTTTTTCTTATATATTATAAAATGCTAGGTTATCGTAACCAATAATGTAAGTTTAGACCTAGTTCTATTAAGCTCTTCTTTGGCTGACTTCCTCATCTTTCCCTCCACCAAGTTTTAATGATTCTCAATTGAGTCAACCACACCCATCATGCCTTTAATTCTCATGAACCTAGGAATTCATTTCTTAGAGTAGTGTTTGTTTATGCATGAGAGTTATAACCCCCGAAACTTTGCATTTTTCTTCACATGTTAATATTTGAATTAATGTTTGAACATTCAAATCATTTATGTTTACCAAGCCATGTGAGGTATCTCTAGTGCATCCAAATGTGAAATGTACTTAGGGTAGGGATAATTTGATCATGCTCACTGAAGTATTTTATTTTGGTTGATAACCTCACTCTGATATCGCAAATATGAAATGACATTGGATGTCGATACACTAAAGTCATAAAGGGATTTATCTTTTGTATCATGATGTGGATTATTTTAGGTTTTAGCTCATACGGCCTTGAAATATCACATGCAGGTCTAAACAAGCCACGTCAGATCGGAATATGCCATGGAATAAGGGTAATATAAGGAAACACATAAATAATTAATGCTACATGTCATAAGTCAGTTTTATGAATAGTATGTATGTTACTGGGCATGCATTGCCAAATGCGCACTTCTACGAAAGCCATATGTTTTTAACCCCCTATAATAAATGAGGTCAAATTGAAGGATATATACTAAGGCTCACCAAGCAGTCATGTTCATTGGTGGTGAGAAAGGCCTTTCTAATATGCAGCTTCCTCAATATATTAAGTGTGCCATTTTAGATATCACGTGCTGGAGACATTCGTTCAAATGCGTGGTGATGTTACCAATGTTCAGGTGATAAGGGACACCTGAGGATGCATGGGAGAACCTCATGTCAACAAAATCGCCTTGGCTCTTATCCCTAGTCAAACTCATTAAAGGCAACGTGAGTCGACAACTAGTTCGAGATATTCATTGAGGCATATAGTAATTGGTTTTTCAGATGTCTTGCGAGCATGGGTTTTCCTAAAAGAAATACCAAGGAACAGTTTCGACTTAGTCTTGACAAAACTTCTTAGGAAGAATGAGTGCAAGGATATATGATTCGAGTTCTTTAGGATGTAGAACAAGTGATATCGATGGTGAAAATGAAGAGAAAATCGCGGTGTGAGATTCTACAAACACCAAGATCAGAGGAGGAATCCAAAGTCGATGAAATGCATTGATTCCAAAGAATGAGTAGAGAAATCTAGTATTGCATTAGTTTAAGAACTTCCCATGTAGAATTGGGTTGTTTTTACCGAGCTTGGAAAGTCGCATGATTAAAGCTCAAGGAGGAGATCCTGAAATGCGACTAGGTCTATGTTTCGACTAATACCCCCAGTGGGTCACATTTCCATCTCGGTCGCCAAGTCACACCTTAGGCAATGCAATCTCCATCAGATTGTGACTATGCAAATGACGGTGAGCCTTCGTTCCACTCACAATCATTGGGTCGCAATTTAACATGTATCGCAAGCCTCCAAGAAGCACGACCTGTCTAAGATACTAATTTGCGACCTCAAAGAAGTCACACTCCCACTCATAGTCGTCAATCACATTTTAAAGCCTCATGGATGTAGCCATAAGTGAGACTAACCATTATCTATGACCATGCGACCCCTCATTGCAGAGTCGCACTCCAATGTGTAGCCAAAAGTGTGACCCACCCTCAAATGCAACCACGCGACATAGATCAAACATATGTGACTCTCCCTTTTTTCCGGCAATGTGACCTCTTCGAGAGAGTTGCTTCCTAAGGAATATGCATGTCCAACTCTGCATTCACCAAAGACATCTTGTTCATGGTAAAAGGAAATAGGAACATGAGGGCTGCACTATAACAACGTGCAAGCTGAAAAGGTCAAATTTAACGTTGAAAAACACATAGGTGGGCATTTGTATTAGAGTTGCAGTGCCCTCTTGGCATGGAAAAATTGAAAACTCTATTTGATACCTATTGCGTGAATAATAACCATCTACCTATGAGCCATGTGTGAAAATATAGGTGCACGAAATTTTATTCATGCACGAGAATGGTTCTGTAAAGGTGGCAATTGAAATATCCACGAGGAGTCAAAGAAGAATTGGCAAACAAATCTCAACATAAATGTTTCAGAACTACGAGTGCTTCTCCATTTCTATCTCAATGTTTTTATGGGAATTGATTATTTTCGATACCAATTTTTTCTATTTTATTGATTAAATCTAACACTTTATTAACTAACCATGTTTCTGCAATATATTTGTGGATAATGTAATTTGTTTTCTTGCAGATCACTTGAGAAAGAAGAAGTATGACCTAGATGAAGGGAGCTAGGTTTTCTACAGAACCCACAAAAATAGGGGTTCAACAAATAACACAACAAGAGGTGGTCAAGTGTGGGCAAGGCACAGCGATGGAACTTCAACGATTTATGTCTCCATGGTTTCTCAACAATGTCAAAAATGAGACCCAATACTAGGGTTTCCTTTTAGCAAGTTAGATGCCCCTTCGATTTTCCAAGAACCATTCAATAAACTTGAAGGCGCATCACTAGAATACTGATGGATGCAAGCGAAGCATAGTAGCAGCGAAATAAGCATGTTCAAGGATTGAGCATCCACAACCTCACCACATATACACAACATGGGTTCTAGGGTTTAAAAAACCCTCTATACCCACTTCCTCTTCTCCATCAAGATGCAAATATTCATCACCCATAATATCAACAACTATGCTAAGACTCACGTGAGCATGTAAAAGTCCATTAGGCTTCAAAAGAAAGCATGTAATCTCAAGGGTCACAAGGGTGGGTAGTCGAAAGGGCACAAGGGGAGGTTAAAGGTCACCGTAGGTGAATGGTCATATGAACTCTATCAATGCACCCTCACACCTCATTATATAGGAATTTTCACCTCATTTGAAGCTAAGACTAGATATACTATGTTTATGCTTGAGAGATAGAGCCACTCACCTCTTGGGAGCTAGTAGAGTGGATTTGTAGTGGGGCTAGGGTTTTTGCATGTGTCAATGGTATAACGAGTCCATATTCCACTATTGGGTTTTGACCAATTGCATGATATATATTTGAAGTTGCAGCAATATAAATAAGATACCATTTATCCTTAGCACTCCTTCCCATGCTTACTCATGGTGGTTGTATTAGTTATCTAGTACTTCGCTATATTTGTATGTGTGCTTTCATACACACAATATGTTATGGACTGATACATAGTGGTTGCATTTGCAATTGACTTCTCACATGTTCCTATTTATTATGTCTCATCGGGTTTTTATCTCACTAATAGTTGTCACGATATATCTCTTCTTAGTGTTGCTCACACTCATTTGTACCTCTTTCTGCAATTTGTCAATATTGGGTTAATTTTGTTTAACTTCTTGAGCATTTCATTCTTTTCCCACTCTCACACCTTCTCATTTGATAAACAAGAGCATAAACATTCATGGTGGTAGCGAGACTCGAATACTTGATGGGGCTTCTATCCAAAATGGTGTGAGATCTAATTGAGACTTCACACGGACGAGACTGGTGAGTTGTTGACAATACATTTTACCCCGTCAACACATTATAAACTTAAGTTTCTTTTTTTTCATGGTTAGACACTATAGTATTTATTTGTCTTTACTAAGAAATTAAGTTATATATAAATTTATTTCTTTCTTACTCATATTACTTAACCTTTTACTATTAACTTTATTTTATTTGTTTTAAAATTATTAATTGTATTTACCCAATAAATAAAACCAAAAGTGAGTGTAAGTTTGAAGAAGGTCAAATATAAAGATGTCGAGTAAGTAAAACAATCATTTTTTATGCCTATTATTTTTAACCCTTTGCTTGTCCAAATGTAGCCACCTTTTTCTTCCTTCCTCTCTTCTTTCTTTCCTCCATGAGTAAAACATAACCTAACTACTCACTATCACTACTCCTACTCCATCTCTTTTCCTCTCATGATGTTCTAGTCCACCTTTTCCAATGTAAAAGTGATATTTCGTCTCTTTTTTCTTTCCTCCCTCATAAAAACATAACCTAACGACTCACTATCACAACTTGATAATCCATCTCTTTTCCTCTCCTATTGGTCGAACTAGTCTTTTCCAAGGTAAAAATTTCGTGAGAATAAGAGGCATTCCTCCTTCAACTATGGTTACCATCTAAATGCTTCTTTTATTTTTATGTATTTCAAATTTAAGCATCCCAATTCAAATATAGACGAAGCCTATAAAGATAAATATATTTAGGAAAAAAATAATTACGAATTAGTTTTAGTTTTATCTTATAAAATGATATATTTAGGAAAAAAATAATTACGAATTAGTTTTCTTCTTATCTTATAAAATGATATATTATTTGTTTTTATTTTTATCTTATAAAATGATATATTATAATTTCATTTGTAAGCTAATATTATTCTATGGTTTTTTAATTTCTTCACAAAATAACAACTTTGTTGTTGAGTACATTTATTATAATATTGTACTCACCTCTATTTGTCCATTTATTTGAAGGTAGATTTCACATTATGAACAATGACACTATTTTATATATGTAAAGTTTTAAGTTAGAATCTAATTCAATGTATTCGAGATAAAATTGTTACATAGAATTTTCACAGTAATCCTCATTTCCTCAAGATAGCAGAGATCTATCAATGAGTTAGACAACATAAAATTCAATATATATGAGAAATCAATTATAAATTCAAATCTTCAATCTATAGATTTAGATATCTTAAAACTATTAAGATTAAACTATAATATCTAAAAGGAAAATATAAAGATATTAAACCTACCATCACAACAATATTCATATCACATTTAAGATGACTCTGAGGTTTCTATTTCCAATATTTTGGAACCTCATAGCTATGATTTAAATTTCCAAAATTTTGTAAGCATTGTATTTAACTAAGTCAACTAAGTAGAGAATTGGAATAAAAGAAAGTCCAAAGTTGAAACTAATCCCGAAAATTAAGCTAAAACAATGGGGAGAGAGGACTACAAAATTGTGCACACATTGTATTTAACCCAAACAACTATGTAGAAAATATGAATACAGAAAATCCAAAGTTCAAACTGATCCCCAAAATTAGGGTAAAACAATGGGGAAAGAGGACTACAAAATTTTGTACACATTGTATATAACCAAAACAAAAACAACTAAGTGGAAAATTTGAATACAAAAAGTCCAAAGTTCAAACTAGTCCCCAAAATTAGGCTAAAACAATGGGGAAAGAGGACTATTTTGTTGTAGTCTGATCCTACTTTCTTATGTTATGTTAATCATCATTTTCATTTTTTCCTAAAAATCATTGGTCACATGAAGATTCCAAAAAAACTACTACACTCCCCATGAAGATTCCTTATTATTGCCAGCTTAAATTTATGATTCTCATATGGAGAATGATTTTCATACGAGGAAATGGACCACACCATTGGACTCTTGGTGAGAAAACACTCAAAAATTACTATAAACTTGTCAAATTTTGACATTAACACTTTTGGCCCTAGAAAAGGTTATTTTCATCATCTAATTTGATCCCTCGCTCATTGCTCTGCTTGATCTGATCTACTCATGGTTTATGGGTTCCAATCCCACTAACCCCCAAATAGAATAACACATTATTGTTCTTTGAACTAGAAGGTAATTATGGTTCGACAGTTACATTATTTTGGGGGCTAACCCACATGTGTCTAGCGGTTTCAACTCCCGCTCGCCCCCACAATGTTAACATGTGGTGTGGATTAGGTCCGCGGTGTATGTGGCTACCACCCATTTATACATATTATTTAATATGTGTTCGGCCTTCGCGCTATGTAGTGGAAAGATTGGGCCACCCACCACCAAAACATATGTTTTGTTTTCAAGTATAAATATATACATCGTTGGGTGGTGGCATATCATCACCCTAATTAATATTATTCTTTTCTTTTTATAAAATAATAAGTCAAACTTTTCTACCAAAATATAAGGTCATTGAATCAAGTTTGGAACAAGATCATTCATGATTCCATGCTTTTAAACACTTCCAAATTGTTGTTTCATTAGGACTTTGACTTGGCCAATTTTGACAAAAACATTTACGAGCTATAACTTGAGCATACCAACTCAGATATGAGTTTGTTCACACCATTGGAATCGGGGAAACAATCACTACAATCTCCTCAAGTTTCACTCTAATGTAGCAAGTTTTATTTTTGAGCTTTTCCATAGCCACTATTGAATTTTGAGTGTGTCTCAACCCATGTGGATTACCATTTCAATAAGTTCATGACCAATAATTGTCATAGTCCTTTGGTCATTCTCACCTTAAATATGAATGTAGTTGAAGAACACACACTAAGATCCTCTTGTGTGGTATGAGGATGTCTAAAGGTTTATTTGACAAATTTGATGACCCCAACTAAAAAAATTGCCTCATGTTTTTAGAGGTGAAGATTTGGATTGGTTGTTGACCCTTCTTTTCTTTTCTCTATGTGGGACAAAGCAAAGTGGTCACATGGTTTGTGCTTGTTTCATTTGCATAGTTTCAACTATAGTATATGGCCTAGTTTTCAAGTGATTTATGCTTGTTATGAACTTGGCATGTCATTGAGAGAGTGGCTTAAACAAAGTGTGGCAATTTAGAGCAAAAGCATCTTAGTTGAACATGCATGATGATATTGGTTGGATAATTTCATTCACTTTCTAAGAATGTGTTTTCTTTGAGTAAATATAGAACTCATAAAACATAATGTGCAATAAAATGTTAATGTGCTTTTGTGTTGTCATTGTGAATTCCTAGTGCCACATTGTAATAAAAAAACAGCAAAAGTGGCAAGACATGGCTTGTTTCTATTGTTAGTTTAAAATTATGGCCAGGTTCATGATGGCCTCCCGCCGGTTCAAAATATCTGCTGGGTTGATAGGACTTGTGTCCTTGGTGAATTTATGGTTGACTTAACTCGCTGTACGTTTTCTCGGTAAAAGGTATTAGGGTTATTCCCGGATCCGTCGTTTAACCGCTTCACACCTGTCGGTGCTCTCCTATACGACCTCGACCTTTTGTCAGCTGTCGTCCCACTCTTTTGGTCATTTGCACTTTTCTTTTCACTGTAAGTGATGTTCTGCTCTGCGGGCGCTCTGCTACCTCTGCTATCCTAGTCCCTGTGCTGATACTATAGTTGTCCTCAGCCCTTTAACGCCCTCGAGATAATGTTTCAAGGGTTATGGAGTTCGATTCTTCTCGGTACAGAGTTTGTATTTTTGTTACAGGTTTGTCATTTCGATTTTCACTGGTTAAATGTCGCCTCTGTTCGATTAACTGAATGAGCTTACACTATGACAGGGTTTCTCCGGGCTCGCACTCTTCGACTTGCTGCAAAGGTAATTTCTCGCTCTGGTTATACTTCATTATCCCATGTTTATCCGACCCTAACGCATTTGTTCCGGGTCTT
>APFE030552801.1:10675-58729 GCA_000404065.3 Pinus taeda
GGCAATTTGTTTTAGTCATGAGCTTGGCCAATCCCTGTCCTTTTATAAGCTTTGTAGGTTTTATTTCAATATCATACTCTAATATAGTAGCTATCTATTTACCTCTTTTTCCCTCAATTCCATCATGGGTCAAGATGTATTTAACAACAACATTTGGCACATAAGCTATTACATGGGAGTATAATATGTAGATTCTAAAGTCTTTAATACCTTTTACAAGTGAATAAGCTTGTTTTTCCATGATTTTGTACTTTAATGGTGCATCCATTAATGCTTTACTAAAAAAGGCTATGGGTTTCTCACATCCTTGATCATCCTTTTGTAGTAGAACAACTGCTATGGTGTGTTCTGATGCAAATAAAAATATTATGAAGTCTCTATCAAACTTTGGACTTGTAAGGACTGGTGTTCTGTCAAAGCCATTTTAATTTCCTCAAATGCTTGTTTGGCTTCAACTGTCCATTGAATCTTTGAATCCTTTTTCAACATATTACTAAGCAATCTAATCAATTCAGCTAAATTAGATATAAATCTTCTTAAAAAGTTAATCTTTCCTAGAAAATCTTGTAGTTCTTTGACATTTCTAGGGTGGGGTATTTTTAGGATAGCTTCTATTCTAGCAAGATCAATTCCAATGCCATCTTTGGAAATCATATGGCCCAAGAGTTTGCCTTCTTCTAGACTAAACAAGGACTTTTTAGGATTTGAAGAAATACCATATTTTCTACATTTCAAAAATACTTCTTTCAAATGATCTAAATGTTACTGATCTGATTTAGAAAAAATAGTTAGGTCATCTAGATATATAACCAGAAAATCATGAATTTCTTTTGCAGATGCTATTTCCATTGCTCTTTGGAAGATTTCCCTTGCATTCTTAAGCCTAAATGGCATTTTTACATACTTGAATGTTCCCCATGGTGTTATAAAAATAGTTTTTTCCTGGTCATTAGGATGAACCAGAATCTAGTTATAGCCTGAGAATTGATCCAAAAGTGAAATCCTAGAGGCACCTACTACCCTTTGTAAAATATGATCCATCTTAGGTAAGGGGTAACTGTCCTTCAAAGAAACTTTGTTTACATTTCCTAAATCAACACATAATCTGATTTCTCCAGTTTTTTTCCTAGTAGGTACTAAGTTAGATACCCACTCTGAAAATATGATAGGAGCAATTATCCCTACTTCATACATTCATTTGATTTCTTTTTCAATTAAGGGAAGAAGTACAGGGTTAATCCTTCTGAGTTTTTGTTTGAATGGTTTTTTATTTTCCTTCAGAGGAATTGTATATTGAATTATGGAGGTATCATAAGCTTTCAGGTCTTCATAGCACCAGGAAAAAACATCTTGAAATTCTCTCATTAGTTCAACATATTTGAGTTTTTGATCAGGGGGTCAAAGATTTGGATAATTTTATCATTTTTGGACTTTTTTCAGTTCCCAAGTTATAGTCTTCAATGTCTGGTTTTAAAGGTTCCATCTTGGGTTTCTTTGGAATATCATTAAAATCAAAAAGATCTTCCAAAGGAGTTAATCCTTCAGGAAAATGATTGTCCTTCAAATTGGTAACTTCAGATTCTCCTTCAATAATTTCATCAACATCCATTTCTTTAAGATCCTGCATTTCTTTGTTGGTAAATTTTGTTGGGTGGAGAATTTGAGTTGCACTTATAGCTGAAATGTTTGTTTTTATTTGATTTGTTTGATCAAACTCACTAATTGTATCTACATCTATATTAGTGCAAGAAAATTCTTCCTCTAAAGACAAAAAATTGTTGATCTGTTTATCACTGTCAAACTCTTGCCAGTTCTTTAAATTATCAAGTATGGCTGGTTTGTGTCTAATCTCAGCTATGAACTAATGATTGGGTTCAGATGGTAATTTACAAGTGTTCGCAAATATTTCTAGGCTATGAGCTTGCAAGTTATGTTTTCTTGGGATTTTGGCAAGCTGAGTTTCCAAAAATGTATTGAGAATCTCTATCACTGTTCCTCTGTAATATCTCAATCTAGGATCATTTGTTAGAAACTTCCCTTTGATCTGTTGAATGATTAAATCAGAATCTCCTAGGATAGATACCATGATTGCCCCTACCTTTTTAACCAATTTAAGACCTAGCAACAGAGCTTCATGTTCTACCATATTATTGGCGCATTTAAAGTTTAATCTATAGGCATGGCCTTCAGCATAATCATTCTCAAGTTTGTGCACCCAAAACCATGCTCCTGCTCCTAATTTGTTAACTGAACCATCAAATTCTAAGTACCAGAGAATTTCATGTTCATAATTGGTGTCAAGAGTGTCATGAACCTATTTAATAGGGAGATCTGATTCTATAGTTTCTTCTAGTTTCTCTGGGATGTCTGATGTTTCATTATTCTCAGAAATTTCTTGGATTTGAACACTAGACTTTTCATTTATAATTTCTTTTGGTTCTTCTACTAAAACTTCTAATTCATTTAAGGAATCGCTTTCAGTATTGTAAAGAATGAAAGAATCCATGTCAGAGTGTACTGAGTAGATAGGGAAATTTTTGGGTTTGTCCTGACTACTTACCATATATTTCATTAAAGTTTCTCTATATAGTTTCTTAGGTTGACCAAATACTGAAATAGTAGCATAAGACATGTCCAATTGTAAAAATCCTTGGAGCTTTGCACCCCAAGATTTAGACAACAACATGCCATACTTTGGTGGAATATTAGCTACTACTATGTCCATTAAGATTTTTTTGGTAGGATATTGAACTAGCGATACACATAACTCTTTGATTAGTCCTAGACATCTAACCTGACTTGAATCAAAAGAGAAGAAGTCTTTGTAGGGCCTGGTGATGTCTAGGTCTAGTTTCTCCATTACAGATTTAGGCATTAAGTTATGAGAAGCACCCGAATCAAACATGGCATTATGAAGTATTTTATCATGTATGTTCAAACTTACATAGAAAGGAGGAATTCCTCCATCTACTATTTTTCCATTTACTCCAGGGCCAAAAATCAATTCAGGTTGATCATAAAAAACGTTTTCTAAATCCTCATTCATAGAAATTTGGAGTGATCTATTAATTTTGCTTCTGTAGACATCATGTTTAGCTAATTCTAACAAGGGAACAACTATTTTTAATTTGCCTACTTTAGTCTCAAGGTTAAAAGGTTTTTCAGTCTGAGTTCTTATATTTCGGACAGTGGGTTTCTCTTTTTCTACTGTATTTTTTGTGTTTCTCTCCTTTTCAGGAGTGGGGTTATGGGCTGAAGTTGTTTCCAAATCAACTTCTAGAGGTTCTTTTATGTTTCCCTTAGAAGGAATAGAAGTGGAATATTGTTTGTTATTTGGTTGATTATCGGATACATCTTCAATAATTGGCTTATTTGGATTAGGATCTGTTCTAGAAAGAATATGTACATGGGTAGTATTGATCTTACCTTTGTTGGATTGTTTTGTATCTTTCTGTCTATTGGTTTCAGGAACATTTTTTTTTTTTTTGCTGGGAAAAGGCTAAACTATTTATATTAAAAAACCAAAAAAGTATTTACAAGAGGTATGAACCTCTGAGAGCGTTTGTTCAGCTCTCTGTCAAAGTTTTCCCTATCAACCTGGATCCTCTGCCTATACAAGCTAGAGGTTACAAAATCATGAACAGAAGTAGTGTTTACTGCTACATAGACAGACATAGAAACAAGACATAAAAACAAGACCCATTACTGCGACATAGTCCACAAAAACCATTACAAAAAACCTTGACGCTTTTGCATTACTTGTTCTGCTTCTTCCACTACTTAGCTTCCCGTTCCAGTTCACGCTTCCTACGGTCCTCAGCTGCCCGCACCGGGTCCCTCTCCCAAGTCACCTCCATCCCAACCGGAAGGTCTTCAATACGATCAATGCCAGGCGGCAGTTTAAGGTACAGAGTGTAATCGAAAGAGTCCTCTATCTCCTCATCCCTTATTTTGCTCTGAGGGGAGGGAGGCATGCTGCTTTGAACCTCCATTGTAGCCTCCGGTGGATTCTCAGACGTCTCCATGAGTTCTTTTCCTTTGAGACTACAAATTTCCTTTAAAGCTTCAGCTTGCTCTGCTGAATATCCATGGGTGCTCTCCTCATCTATCCTGCTCTGTAACTCAGGGCTGTAGGAACTGTCAGCCAAATCTTTTACCTTGGTTGAATTGTCCGAGGAGGGAGGTATCTTTTCCCCTATTTCAGCCTTCTAGCTACCGTCCTCCTCATCCTCCTCCGAAAAAATGACAGTAATTATGGCTTTTACCACAGGCTTATTCCTCCTACGGCAGTAACGAAGAGTCGCAGTCTGCACTAAATTGCTTATGTCTGAGCCAGAGTGCTCTGAGTCAGAGGAGGGTGGCGAAACAACAGCCAGTGGTGAGATGCGCCTCGGGCTTGAATGGCCCCTGCCTCTTGTGCCGCCTCGCTGCCCAGAATTACACCCCCTGCGAGGCCCAGGATACCCAGTGCGAGGAGCCATTATGAACCCAAGATACCCAGCCGCACTCTGAGAACGAAGCCGGGCTTCCTTATGCCTCCGTCTGCTAGAGAGAATTCCACCACAGAGGTTTTCCCGATGACTCAGCAACCCAACATCCAGCTTCAAATTCTCCTGGGGATAATGAGGACAAACCACTGGAAATGGACCGTGAATGGATTCGAGGGTGGGCCTGCTGCCCTCAGAGCCTCCCTCCTCAACTCGGACCTTAACTGTTACACCCTCAAGACCAGAGCCAAACTGCAAACAAAGAATGAGGAATTTTTGCGCCATTCTGAAATAACTGGCAGCGAAACCTTGGGAATTCAAATGCATTAAAGAGCCATTAAGGCTAGTAAATACGCTAAGGACAGCAGCCAGCCTAGAACCCATGGCTTCCACCTGTCTGTTGCATGGCAACTTGTTTACAGTGCGTGGATGGCGCATGACTCTTAATTGCGTGTAATGACACCCGCATCTGGGTTATTGGTTTCAGGAACATTAATCTTTATGCTCTTCAGATTATATTGTTTGTGGACTTCATAAATAGTTGTATCATATCCCTCCCTAAAGTCAAATGATTCATCTAACTGAGCTTGGAATTATTTAAGAATGTGAGCTTCTTGATCCTCTTGGGTCAAGAAAATTTGTTGTTCATTGTTGAGTCTCATCAAATTGATTTGGGTGTCTTTTGTTGGTTCATCAGAAGTTGAGGCTTCAGCATAATTTTCCTAGAATGGGGGCCTAGTGTTTTGGTCAAGTTCAGTTTTCCCAGTGTTAGGGTTTTGGTTTTTCTTGAAATTTGGATTTCTACCAGTATTGCTTGGTTGGCCATCCCAAGGGGATTTCCTCTCAATGGTTTCTACTCTATCTCCCAGCCTATCTATTCCTTTGATAATGGCATCTAATTTATGTTCAAAGGCTGAAGGTTCTTCTTTCAAAGGTATTCTCCTTTCAGCTCTGGCTTTAGCTCATTTAGATATAAGGTTCGCTTCAACACTGACAACTATAATTTGTATTTCTTCTAATGTTCGAGGAGCTATTTCCCTAAGTTGGTATCCCATATCAACATCAAATACATTAGGAAATCTGATCAATGCCAAATCTGGAGGAGGTTTGAGATTTTGAGGAATAGCGTTGTAAACATTATTAAACCTAGTATAATAATATTAGATAGTTTCTTGAGTACCTCTTTGCAGGTTTTCATATTCTAATAAAATCTGGAGAGGATCTTTCTTCTTTTCCCACCTATTCAAAAATGTCTAATAAAGAGCTTGTAGGTTGTTAATACTGTTTGCAGGGAGGGCTCTAAACCAAGTTTTAACATCTCTAGTCAAACTTTGTACAAATACACTCATTCTAACATCATCAGCATCAACCTCATATATTTCAAAATAGTCAGTCATTTTCTTGGTATGTTGTTGAGATGTGTAAGTGCTAGTACCATAAAATGGGGTAATTTTACTCTGATAGTCTTGGGGAATAGCACCCAAGTTGGTAGGTAAGTTCAAAGGAGTGTATCTGTTTGCCATTGTGGAATATTGGGTTGAAATAATAGATGGGGTTGGTCTAGGAGTGGTGGATGGAGGGGTAGAAGGGATGGCTTGAGGTTTGGAAGTCTGAGATGTTGATGAAGAACTTGGAGAAGCTATAGTAATCACATAAAGGTTTGTTGTTCTTTCAGAGGTAAGCTTAGATTGGATGGAGTTCTGCAAATGTCTATCAAGATGTGAAGTTACAACTTCAAGTTGAAAATTTTTAATGAATATGGGATTATGAACTATGTGGGCTAACCCAAAGTCCGAAAAGGTTACAAATAAAGAAGTTTCAAAAAACTCATCAAAGGGTTCGTCCTCAAGGTAAATCCACTTCACATGATAGGATCTTGATTTGTATAGAGGCCGAGAACTAGCATAACTTTTTTGGCTTTCTTGCCTTCTAAGAATCCTAGGAATCAGATTAGGATTTTCAAACATAGGTGGTGGATTTGGATCAGGATTAGATCTGGTATAATGAATCCTTTATGAAGATAGGTTTCTAGGTGTATTTTTGCTTTTTTCTCTAAATTGGTTTTAACAATAGAACTTCAGTAGTCTCTTTATGAAGGTTTAGATATGGGATTTGAACTTTTTTAAAGACTTATTTGATAAAAATCACTGATCAAGTACTTGGAACCAAAGTCCAATCTTTAAAATATACCAGAGATAGACTGAAGTATCATTCATTTACTTCAGCAATTGCAAAGCAAAAGCATTTCAAAGGCTACCTAGCTAACATCAGGCTCCATCTGTAGCTTATAAAATAAACAATAGTAACAAATAATTTGTTCAGATCCCCTGCGGAGTCGCCACTATGTTATCACTCATATTTTCCCAGAAGTTGTAAGAAGGGGAAAGGGTTCGAGGTAACCACAAACCAATATTTTAGATACAAAATCTAGCCAATCTATATCCAAAGAAGGCTCTCTCTTTAAGTTTTAGCTTTGTTTTGAAAGATATTAGGCTAGTTATGAAGTTTAGGAGTTTTGTTTGAGTTTGGGTGGTGAGATTCAATAGCAGAGGGTAGGACTGACTAATTTAGGCCATTGGGCTAATGGAGTCAAAGAAGATGGCTTAACTGGACTTGGTTTCTTAACAAAGGATGGTTTCCCAGGGAAAAATAATCAAATAGGAAACAAATAAAGACCTGGAATCAATGGAATGGTTTTAAGATAGGTGAAGGGCAGTTAAGAATCCTTCAACATACTTAAGAGAGCAGAACATGATTAACCATCAATAAAGAGCAATTAAGAATTCTTTACTAAATGATTAAAATGAAAGAACTAGAAAACATGAGCAATTAAGAGTTCACTGTTTATACTAATTAAGAAGAAAACATAGAGAATAATAACGATTGAAAATAGAGTGCAATTAAGCATATTATGATTTACTCTTTTTCATTTATCATTCAGATGTGAAACATAGATGATATTATAAACAAAGAAAACTATCAAACATAAGGTATAGAGGACATATTGATCCGGTGTTTGATTCAAGAATTCTGAGAAAAGTCCTTTGTATTAATTCTTTGTCCAGCAAGCCATGAAAAAGTTGAGTCCAACAACACTTTATTCCAAATAATCAATACTACAACAATGTCTCTGAATCCACCTTCAATACTCTAATTGAGGGGGTATTTATACAAAAAATTTTGCAAAAAATATCTCATAACAGCGTGAGATATATTCTAGGATGACTCAGAATAAGTTAAATAAAAATAGATATAACTAGTCTCAAAGATAGGAGAAAAAAGAACTGATGTTGTGCTGTTCCTTTTCTTGTTGGGTGTGCTGGAGGCAGGCCCTATTATTTGGCTTATTGTTGTCCTCTTTACTAACCCTGTGCTAGCTTCCCTATTTTGATTGATACTCTTTACCTATTTTGATACACTTTGACCTGTTTGATCCCTGTTCATCTTAGTTCATCTTACTTTGGTAAATAGCCCAAAATTTACATTTTATCAAAGATAAATTTACAAAATTTCTAACATGTCTTCCTACCATATTTTCTTTGGCAATCTGTGCTTTTGAAGTTTCCTCAGGGTCTCATTAGTCTATATATATTTGAAAAAGGTGGGTTGGATTGTGAACAAGTGCTTTATCTCATGCTCAACATAGAATAAATTCTCTAAGCTATCATAGAGAACTCGACCTATGGGGAGTGCTTTTATTCCTGATGCACTTGTTGATGAACTAGCTTGACTACCAACATACTTATTCAATTTGTCTACATAATCTATGTGCTTCATTAATCTGTCATTAATCACTAAAATTCTTGGTAGTCCTTTATTTTGCAAAATGGTGAACTTCTCCATGAAAGAGTTAATTTCTACCTGCATATCTTGACATATTCTCTCTAAATTCTGCATCAAAGTTCTCTTGGTTAGCACCCTTTTGATTTCCAAAATAGTGTCTGTCCTATCTGAGATGCCAAGTTCTTCCAATTGTTCCTTAGTTCTCTTATTCAAAAAGTGTATAAGCCAGTTGGCTTCATCTGGCATTTGTCCTAACAAAGCTCCTATCTTCTGAATTTATCCCTGCACTACTCTCACTAAATCAATCTGTTCATAGATCACTTCGATGGATGAACAAACTTCATTTATGGATTGGATGATGTTGGCCCAAAGGATTTTCTTGATCTTTGCCAGAGGCTTGTCAAAAGTGAGATCCCTTTCTAATGCTTTTACTTTATTTTCCAATGCTTTGATCTCTCTTGTTTTTTCAACAACATTTACCTTGGAGATATTATAATCAGTTTCCACTTTAGCCAATTTTTCTTTTGCCTGCTTTAATTTTGAGACTTGTAGCCTCATATCTTCCATTTCCTTTATCAGCTCTTCTGTGCTCAAATTGGTGCTGCTACTTGGTGTTGTTCCTGCTGTAACTGTACCTGTGACAACCTATGTTGTTGTTGCTGTGACGTTTGGAGCTATGACTAACCCAAGTGTAGAGGGGACTGCTATTGATACTATGAGTATTACTTCAGGAGGCTGAGAGGTCGACTCTCTTTGCTTGTCCTTCAGTGTATTTTCTAAATCCTGCTCTGTGTCATTTAGACTTACATTAAGTTTCAAGAGTAGGTCCATCATCTCTTCTTCAGATTTCTGTTTTATAACCTCAACAGTCTGTGGATGCCTTGAAGGAGGTAGCTTTAGCTATTTCCTCAGGGCAGCAATGTCTTCTTCTTTCTATTTGATTAGTGCTTCTATGCCTTTAGCATCTTTGGGATCATGTCCCAATCCAATGATGATTTCTTCTAATGATTTTATTTTGTCACCCTTGGTCAGAGAAGAGGCTTTCTCCAAATGTAGTTGAGCAGTTGTATTATCCAAGGAGTTTTGTAGCCAATGGGCCATCATTGCTTTACCAGCCAATGTGGAATAGACCATTTCTCCAGTTTTCTTGTGAAGTTCAATTTGATCCATAGGATGAATATCCTTAGCCAAGACTTCCAAGTTTGTTCTGATGTAATCAGCTGTTGACTTAGGTTGTTGCACCTTTGGCTTGAAGTAACTCATTATCATATTGCCCTCTTTAATACCATAGGCTGACATTAATATTTCTGGTTTGTGGGGGCCATTTTTAAATATTGATTGTACATTTGAATTATTATTGAGTCATTCCTGGCCTTTATTTATGTGAATTTATTCTTGATATCTGAGGCTTGTTTACTCTGTGGCCTGAGGGATGACACCTCTGCACTGTGTTGTCTTTCTAGCTCTTGCATATGTGAGCTAGTGGATGTTCCTCCCACTGTAAAAGTTTGTTGGCTAGCTGCTCTTTCTTCTCTTTGGTTGTCTACAGTCTCTTCAATTATTTCCTCTTCTAATAGAGGGTTAAATCTATCTTTTGGCTCCACGATGTCTTGTAGGTCCACTGGTAGGGGTAGTGGTTTATCTGTCTCTCTTTTTATTTATTTCCTCATTTAGAGGAGTTTGCAAAGCTAGACTTTCTGCTACATTGGTTTGAGCTAGAGGAGTTGGAACTTGACCCTGTTCTTTGGAAATTCCAGGCTGATCTGTCATTGTAGTCTATTCTATGGTCTCTATTTTCTTGCCATTAGATGTTCCTGTGGCTGGTATGTTAACTTCCTGTGGAGGCTATTGAGAAGTTCCAGCAGTGGATGTACTAATTGCTAATTTTTGAGACAACTTGAATGGTACCTGCCCAAAAGAATCCAAGTCAAGGGTTTTATTAAGATCTCTCATAGCATTTTCCATATTGACCTGCTCACTAACCTCTTCTACTAGGGTTCCTTCTATCCATTCATCCAAGTTTGGAAACTGCTCAATGTCTGGGATCCTATGATGAATATATGGGGATAACCTGTTCTTTGTCCTTCTATCACATATAAAACTATTAGGGTCATATGGTACCCATTTAAAGCTCTTTCTTAATTTAAGGTGGTCTTCTAAAATCTTTTCAACTTCTTCCCATGCATCCTTAGAGTTGATGACAAAAGGGCCTAGCTGGTTCTTAATTCTTAGCTGAGATTTTTTCTTTGCACTAAAAAAATGGACTAAATTTGCATTTATGATTTGTTTGAAATACTCCAATGCAAATAATCTCATGGGAACATACTTGGGTAACTTAAAAGGAAAAGGTTCACACCCATACATCCTGATTTCTATGTGATTTTTGTATAGGTACCAGTCACCTATCCTCTATTGCTTAGAGAGTTGGAGAATTTTCTTGATGTCACCATTGATTCTAGGAGGGGAAACTCCTATCAACAGAGTGGTTGTTGGATGTACAAATAAGTCAATGAACTCATTATAATTTTAAAGGGACTCAAGGGTATTATGAAAGATTGAACTCCAAAAGATAACAGACCTTGGATTTCTTTTGGTGTCAAGTTTCTTGACTAGAAATGGAAAGTTATCTGACTAATAGTATAGCATGAGATGGTATATGAAAGAGGTATATTTGAAAACTATTTCCCTTTCCAAATTCAAGAACTGGTCATGGATTTTGTTGGCAATATGGGAGGCATAGTCATATCTGACAGCAGGGGGTTGTCCTAGAGTAAATATTGATAGTAACACTAGGGTGATGTCATCAACAAATTCACTAGAGTTAAATCCCATAATCAGGGATATCATATCAACAAGAAGTCTTCCAGTTTCAGTGAAGAAAGTCTGCAGATAAGGAGGTGAACCCTTGGGTTGGTGCTTTGGTTGCATGAAGGTTTGAGAAATACGACTCACTTCTGATTGGGACAATTGAGATGTTTTTTCAAGTAAATATGCCATGGAAAGAGGGGTGAGAGGCTGACTGGAATGGAATTGTATAATTTCATTGATGGAATGAGCAGCTATGAGAAAAAGGATAGTTTGTAATTGGGACATAACAATTCTCTGGTTGGGATCATAATCAGCACAACATTGATGAATGATGTTTGGGAAAACATGGACTGAGGGAAGGAAATACATGGGAAGGTTAGATTCCCACAGTCCAAAAATGTTAGACTTATTCAAATAACTATCTTTGATTTGACAGAAGATCTTAAGATGGTTACCATCACCAGATAAGTCTTTTATCTGAAAGTCTTTATCAACCAGAGGTAGATAATCTAAGTCTTTGTGAGGAGCGTTCATGGGTGCAACATTTAGGGCTATAGGGGTTTCCATTTTTTATTATTGTGGATTCAAAAATGGAATTTAGACTTTCTGTGGGAAAATAGACCAAACAACAGGTTTTGGACTTTATATGGCGACCACAAACTGTTCTAGAATTGAAATTTGGTCCTCTATTTTATAATTTTCAGTAGAAAACCGAAATTACAGGGTTATAGGGTAAATTGGATAAATACTTGTATTAAGTAAACAGTATAATGGAAGGTTGGATGACAGGCTGCGAAGCACGTTGCTGGAGGTTTTCTGATCAGGTGGTGGTTAGGAAACTGGAACAGTTGACTCTGACGTTGTTTTGCATGGGAGGTAGGTCACAGCAAACTATAGAGAAAATGACATTTGTGCGCTTTATTCAACAAAACTGAGGTTGGCGGGTTTTTATTTTTGGATTTATCAGGAGGATGACGCAAGTAGAGATGTGATGTTTTGTCGCTAGTGGAGGGTGGTAAGTGGTATGTGATTGCATCACTTTTGGGGCTGGGCAGTTTTGGACTGAGGGCGAGCGATCATATCGAATGCGTGATGCATGGTGGGAGTACACGGGCAAAACCGCCTGGTGATCACGAGTTAAAGCATGGTCACCAAGGGGGGCGTGATATTGATGTCAACCATTGGATGAAAGGGGATTGATCAGACAGCGGACAGGAGTGGAGT
This sequence comes from Pinus taeda, assembly GCA_000404065.3. Lineage (NCBI taxonomy): Eukaryota > Viridiplantae > Streptophyta > Pinopsida > Pinales > Pinaceae > Pinus > Pinus taeda. Next base: position 22,978 of record APFE030552801.1, read on the forward strand.
TTGACAGAACTTTACTGCGGCGGGCCCGACTAAATTAAATGTTTATTAATTGTATAGGGGGGATTTTGATTAGATGAGGGAGGTTATTAGTTAACCAATAGGGTTAACTAATCCCGATTGCAAAGCGGGGACATAGGTTATTAATGAATTTTGAATAAACCCACTAATCCCTTTTAGACAACGTTTATGGTTATATTTAACTAGGGCAAGAATATATAATAATTTTATGGATTTAATATATAATTAAATAATACAGGAAAAGGTGAAAATTTATTTGGAAGTTATATATTGTATGTTAAAGTTAATATGACATGAAGTGTAAAAGAGCCAAGTTAAAACATTTCACATATATATTCAAACTTAGGATAAAGAGAAAAAGGGGTTTTTAGGTGATAATGTGTATTTTCCTAAGTAAAGTAGGATTTTTACTTAGGAAATGAGTTTATGAAATCAAATGAATGGTTCATGGATGATTCTGAGTACTTAGGCTCTTAAATCATTGGGCCGAGGGTCCGGTCCCTCCAAAAGTCAGAGAAATGCTCTGAGCCCCTTTAATTTTCAAAGACCTTAATACTTTAGGGGGAATTAGTGAAATCCTTAGGGAAAAATGTGAATGGAAGTTTTATTTGACCTTGTCTTGTTGAGCTGCATCAAGTATAATGTCTGCCTTGCACTTGTGATAAAAGTAAAAGTTAACACATTTAGAAGCGTTATTCATCACAAGTAATTCTGCAACACCATCTACCTACCTACTTTAGCCTAACAATTTTTCTTCTTTATTTGGGTGCACTTAGACTGGAAAACCCTTATCAATCTTCTTTTTCTTTACATACCAAGCCTACCTAAGTCTGCACTTATTACATCCAAGGGCTCAGATTACACTGTTGAGCTCCTTTTTATTAACTCTACCTATCTACTTATCTACCAAGATTAGACTATTTGGTCAGATATTTCTTCTCTATCTCTAAAACATAAAATTCAAATATCAACTAGCTAAGCTTAAGTTGTTTGACTATTCATCAATTGTGGCAAAAGTTTAACACGCTGCACACAATGCTTATTACAGAAAATAAAAAAGTAGTGGCATTTAAACTTGAACACTTTCCTGGTCTATTTTTGTTTGGGGTTCATTTCTTTCACTTTTTTGACCATTTTATTCTTTTCACCCTTTGATTTTTCTTTTAGGGTATACCCTCTTTACATTTTTTATTTTTTTTTTATTTTTTTGAAAATATGGAAAACATTTTCAATAATAAAAGGTATGAACATATTACAGAGCTCATCAAGTCAATCATGAAATATGACACCTATTGATATAGGAGCGTAACATATGTCGAGATAGGGAATTCCAAGTGCAGCTATAGCAAGCAATCTGACAGAGTTGGAAGAAGAATAGAATAGCCATGAGCTCGAGTGGCTTTAAATCCATGCACAGACCAGCTGAAGGGGATCAGTCAGGATCGAAAGGATGGGACACACCCACACACACAAAAGAATAGAGAAAGCAGATAGAGAAAGGAAAAAGCAGAAAGAAGACAGAGGGTCGAGCTGACCAAAGGTAGCATTGAGCACCAGAGGGCTTGAGGAATTCAAGCCATCCTTGAATGGGATCTGTTAGGACCAAGCACTACATTGGGCTCCCTCCATTGTAGACCCAAGAGGTCAGAAAGCTGGTAAGGCCGAGAGTTTGTGTACTCCGGTGGCTTAGGGAATCCAAGAACCACCCTGTCAAGCTATCCTGTGACAGGAGACTCATATTGAGCTCCTTCTTTGTAAATCTTTGCTTTAAGACACAATAAAAGAAGGCCACCACTGAAAGTTGGACTGGAGATGTAGCCCTGGAGGATAGGGTGAACTCCTTATTAATTTCTTGTGTTCTTATATTTTCTTACTGTATTTCTCTGCTATCTTCCTTTTCAAGTGTCTATGTATATGCAATTTGATTGATCTGTTTCTTAAATAACCTAGACACACACCAACACATGAGTCTACAATACCTCTATTCAATAATTCTTAATTGATATCACTCATGGGGTGATTATCAAATCAAGTGATATTAGAGCTTTAGGCTATAAGGTTAGACAAGCTTGTGTTGGTTTAGCTATTGAATGCTCACTAGATCCAAGCTCAAATTAGGAGAAGGAGAGTTGGTTGAAACTAATCCTGAGATTGGGAGAGTCTATCCTCAGAAGACAATGTCAGAGGAAGGTTTTGTGGGGCCAGACCCTCAATTCATAGAGAGTTTCCTAGCTATAAAGTCTATGGTAGAATAAATGTATAGGGACTTGTTGATGCCCCGAAAATCATTGTATCAACATTGGGGGATAACCACCCGGTCTGGACCTTAATACAACTCCTTTTCTGTTTGGGATGGTGGCTCCAACTGGATATAATGGGACCAGTTTCCCAATAATGAAAAGGAGTTGTATTAAGGTCCGGACTGGGTGGTTATCCCCCAATGTTGATACAACAATTTTTGGGGCATTAACATTTCTGGCGCTAGAAGGAGGGCTATTCGCAATGAATGGCGAGTAAGCCAAAACCTACATATCATTCATAGAGTAAATCACCCTCCACCTCTCCTCGGACCTCTCGTTTGCACTCTGAATCATTAGTATCGAGACGAGACGAGGAAGGATCAACTACTACTGCTCAACCTCATCATACTTCAGAACACTTAAGTCTGGAGTCCCCTGAAGTTCAATATATCATCCAGAAACTTCAAGGCTTCTTGATTTCACCTCCTAGATCTGAAGTATCACAAGGCAATCAGACTTCGCAATTCCACTTACCTCCTCACCTTACCAGACTTCAAAGCAAAAAACTAGGTATTGAACCACCTGAGTTTCCTTTGCCCGAAAGGAAAAGGATTAAAAAGAGCACTGAAGGTTCTGGTAGTGAAACCTTTTCTCCATCATCTTCCATTTCATCATCACCTGTGCAAAGTCAAACACCCACTTCACCATTACATATTGTTGTTCACCAAGGGACTTCACCTCCAACATCACAATCCTTTCAGTATTCATTTCCACCTCCTCCCCAATCACCTGGAACACTGCAGGCAATCGCTGGTACTCCCAAAATGGCTCAAAGACCATGGAGAAGTCCTGGTGCAGTCACCATGCCTGCGCCTTTACATCCATTACCCGATTATCTTGAGAAATGGTTACCAAAGTTCAATCCAGATGCTGGAACGTCAGCAGAGGAACACATAAATAATTTTATGTTGTCAGTCAATTTGAAGGGAGTAACAGAAGAAGATGTTGTAGTTAGATTGTTCCCCTATACATTACAAGGATCAGCAGGGTCTTGGCATTTTTCCTTGCCCGTTGGGTCCATCACCAGTTGGAATATCTTTCAGGAATAGTTTCTTACCAAATACGACGATGATAGATCCTTGGCTACACTCATCAATGACCTTTCCAATCTAAGGATTGAGTCAAGAGAACCAATTAAGGAGTTTAACTCCCGATTTAACAAACTCTTGAACAAAATCCCTACCGATGATAAGCCAAGCGAACAAGTTAGAAGCGAATGGTATATTACAGCCTTACCCTCAAACATAGCCATTTTTGTAGATAGGGCTAAACAACATACATTGGCTGAAAACATGAAAGAAGCCCTCGCTGTCGAAAAAAGTGTAATCGCTTTGGAAAATAAAACTGCTCTAGAGGAACGAAAATCCAAAAAAGTGTCTTTCAAGGATGGTTCAAAGAAAAAGATCACCAAGGATCCATACGACATGGAGGGCCTTCAAAAAGTCCTCAAAACCATGTCCAATGAAATGGTTGAGATTAAGAAGCAAGTAGCAGAGTCATCAACAAATAAACCTTATAGGAATTTCAAAAAACCTGAGTCCAAGCCTCCAAATGTCATATCCTATGCAGATTCGGATCCTGAGGAAGAAGAAGAAGAAGAAACATTACACCATCTGATGAATTAGAAGAAGAGGAAGTCGTTGAATGCCATGGAATGTGGGACTTTATACTCCTAATTCTGATACTGAAGCTGAGCAAGAAGCCTTTCCCGTGACTACCAGGAGTAAAGCTACCCCTGAACCTGTTCAGGCCAATCCAAAGAAAAGGAGTGCTGGTACGAATACTACAAAGGAAAAGGTACCCACAAGGAAGCCAGCCACAACAGTATCTCAAAATCAACCGTCATCCTCCAATATACCTTCGTCATCTAAGACGTTGGTAGTATCTGATTCGATGGACTATAATATTGTTGATGATATGAAGAAAACCAAGGCAAACATCAACATGTTTGAACTCAGTAAATTAAAAGATTACCAAAGAACTTAATGCAGCTCCTTCTTCACCTCTTCCCAGTACTAAAGTTGCAAGTGATTCGGGACAACCACCTTCTGGTAGAGTTGAGGCAACTGATACGATTCTAATTGGAGATAGATCAAATTCCCATACTCCTCCTTTCCTCTTAACATATGAAATTTACAATTGAAATCTACATAACTGCTTAATTGACTCTGGGGCATCATCTAATATAATGCCAGCTTCAGTTTGTTCTAAACTGAACATAGAACCTCAAAAATCCTCAATTCACATTGTGCAGCTAGATAGAACTAAAGTTCAAGTTTTAGGGGAAATAAACTTTGTTACAATCAGGTTATCAGCGGATCCATGAGTGGTCCAAAGGATTGATATCTTAATCGCCGATATACCTGAGTTCTATGGTTTAATTTTAAGCAGGGATTGGTCAGAAAAGCTCCACGGGTATATTTCCACCGATTGGTCCCATATGTGGCTCCCTTATAAGGGTAAGCCGAATCAAATAAAGATCGATCAGGAAAAACACATGACCCACACTGTTACAGAATTCGAACAATAAAATCAACCAATTGCTTTTAACAACAATATCTTAGGAAATTATTCTTCTGAATCATTTTTTGGCAATTATATTGCCCAGCCATCTCCTTTCTCGGTAAACAATTTCACATCAAAAATTGAAAACTTTTCACAGACTGACAGGTCTAGATGTGTTAATGTTACTGAGAATTTTGTAAATAAAATTGTAGATAATTCTTTATTTTGGCCTTTATATTTTGACGGGTCCAAGTCTAGCGAAGGATCAGGAGCAGGATGTATTTTGGTTAGCCCACAAGGAGAAAAAACAATGTTGTCCTGCAAGCTAGAGTTTGAATGCACAAATAATACAGCTGAGTACGAAGCATTAGTCCAAGGATTATATAAAGCGATTGGCCTCAAAGTCCAATACTTGGAAGTGTTTGGAGATTCTGAGATCATTGTTAAGCAGGTAAGGAATACAATTCATTGTCTTTCGAATCATCTCAAACATTATCAATCGCTAGTACAAGAAATCACCTCCCACTTTTTAGCATTCAATATTTCTTCCATTCCCAGATCTCAAAATTCAGCAGCTGACTTGCTAGCCAATGTCGCTTCCAAGCTCCTCCCTTCTGAAGACTATGGCTCAGATAGATTTTCAGTAGAATTGCTTTTTAGGCCATCAATTCCTGACAATGTCACTAATTGGAGAGTATTCAACCACGATGAAGACATTTAACAGGTTTTAACCTCCGAAAAATCCTATGATAATCAAATCATTGAGGAAGATGAACATGATATTCAAATGCAAGGTAAGCATGAAGAAAATTCAATCCCAAAGCCTGTGGTGAAGCTTGAGGATCTTTACGATATTAAAGACAGGTTTAAACCTGTGACCAATACAAAACTCCAGAGCTCTACCTTAAAGTTTGAATTGATAAACCTTGGCACTGAACAAACTCCTCAAAACATTAATTTAGGATTAGGACTTTCCGTGGAAGAAAAGGAAGCATTCATTAGACTGTTACGTAAAAATAAACAGGTTTTTGCTTGGAAATATGACGATCTAAAAACATATGATACATCCACTATCCAGCATACCATTCCGACGCTTCCTAAACAGAAACCAGTTCAACAAAAGTTGAGGAAAATACATCCAAACTTAGAGAGTCAAATAAAATCGGAACTCAATAAAATCTTGAAAGCTAAGATTATTTTTCCCGTTCGGGACTCAAACTGGGTCTCCAATATGGTGCCAGTCAGAAAGAAAAATGGCGACATAAGGATTTGTATCGATTTCAGAAATTTGAATAAGGCGAGCCTAAAAGATAATTTCCCATTACCCACTATGGAGCAGATACTCCAATCAGTGGCAGGCTCAGAGTTAACGTCCTTTTTGGACGATTTTTCAGGATATAATCAAATTTGGTCCATCCTAATGATCGACTCAAAACCACATTCAGAACAAAATGGGGAACGTATGCGTATCAGAAAATGCCTCTCAGACTTATTAATGCAGGAGCCACGTTTCAAAGAGCAATGGATATCACTTTTAAAGGGTTGATTAACAGAACAGTAGTCGTCTACTTAGATGACATTACTGTATTTTCTAAAGAAAGATCCAATCACTTGCATGATTTAAATCAAATATTTCAACGCTGCAAGAAATACGGTATTTCCCTTAACCCTAAAAAATCCTTTTTCACTCTTGATCAAGGAAAGCTCCTAGGCTTTATTGTTTCTAAATATGGCATTTATATTGATTCGGACAGGATCAAAGAAATATTTGAAATCCCTTTTCCTCATAATAAGAAATCCATGCAGCCATTTTTAGGCCAAATCAATTTTTTTAAGAGATTCATTCCAGACTTTTCTCAAATCATTCTGCCACTTCAAACTATGATTAAGAAAAATTTAGTCTTTAAATGGGGATCTGCAGAAAAAGAAGCGTTTGAGTTGATCAAACAATCGATAATCAATGCCCCCGCTTTAAATGCTCCTAATTTTTCTAATCATTTTACATTGTATACTATCACATCCGATTTGTCCTATGCAATAGTACTCACACAGATCAACAATCACAATTTGGAAGCACCCATTTCATTCTATAGTTCAAATCTTCAGGGTGCTGAGTTAAATTATTCCGAAGTAGAAAAACAAGCCTTTGCTGTATATAAAGTTGTTAAACATTACAGACCCTTCCTTTTAAAAGCCCATACAAAAGTTATAGTTCCTTTCCCTTCAGTAAGGCAACTATTAATTCAAAGAGAATTGGGAGAAAAAAGGGCGAACTGGGTAACATCACTTCAAGAATACGACCTAGAAATTAAACCAGCAAAGATTGTTAGAGGCCAAGGTTTTTGCAGGTTATTGGTAGGAGCATCCAACACTCCAGAATCAGGTGATACAGATCAATTCGAAGAGATCAACCAGATAAGTATCATTGACTCTGAATCACAATATGCTGATTTAATATTTTATCTGAAAAATGGGTATGCACCTCCTAACCTGTCTTACAAAAGCAAAAAGGCCATAAGATTGAAAGCAAAAAATTTTACAATCATTAATGATGTGCTTTTTAGGAAAAATTATGATTCAATTTTATTAAGATGCCTAGAAAAACCTGAGGCACAAAAGGTTTTGCAGGAATTACATAATGGACCGGGAGGAGGACACTTTGGAGCTGATACAACAGCTCACAAAGTCATCCATTCTGGATATTATTGACCCACTCTATTTAGAGATGCTCATGAATATGTGAGGAAATGCCGAAATTGCCAAAATTCTAGTGGAAGACAAAGGAGACCAGCCTTCCCTTTGCAACTAGTCAACATTGAACAACCGTTTGAGCAATGGGGATTGGACATCATTGGAGAAATCACTCGACATTCTTCCAAACAGCATAAGTATATCCTTACTGCTACTGATTATTTTACCAAGTGGGTTGAAGATATTCCTTTAAAGACAACAAATTCTAAAGCTATTATTGAATTCATAGACCAATTCATCATTACCAGGTTTGGTGTCCCGAATGCTCTTGTTTTTGATAATGCATCTTACTTTTCAGGAAATGCTATGTTTGATTTCGCAATTAAAAGAGGATTTAAACTCAAATACTTTGCTAATTATTATCCCCAGGGTAATGGTTTAGCAGAATCTACAAATAAAAATTTGATTAAAATTATTAAGCGAACTATTGAACAAAATCATAAAAACTGGCACAAATCTTTAATATTTGCATTATGGGCTGATAGGATAACACAAAAGGCTTCTATAGGTTCTTCCCCGTTTAATAGTGTGTATGGAAAAGAAGCAGTGCTACCAACAAATCTTGTCCTCCCTTCTCTAGCCCTAGTTCAATTTATTGAAGAAAGCCCTTCTTCTTCTTTACAACTTAGACATGACCAAATTCTAAAACTAGAAGAGGAAAGAGAAAAAGCCAAAGTCATTCATGTGAAACATCAGCAGATCATCAAGTCATCATTTGATTCACTTTCATCTGGTTCCAAACAATTTCAAGTCGGTGATTTAGTTCTGAAATGGGACAAAGCCCATGAAGATAAGGGAAAACACACCAAGTTTCAGAAGATGTGGCTTGGACCATTTTATATCTGTGAAAAGATAGGCCATTCGACCTTCATATTACAAGATTTATCAGGGTTGAGAGATTCTCTCCCTGTTAACGGCCTTATCTTAAGGAAATTCTTCAATTGAGGAGGTAACCCCTTCTCCTTTTAGTAGCATTTTTGTAGTTTGTAGGAGCATTAGAAAATAAAGTTGTGAGGTATCTTCCATTGACCTTTGCTATACTTAAAGAGTTGCTTAAAACAAGTAGTGTGATATTTACTTTTAAAATAATAGAAGTCTTAAACAAAAGGGAAGATTTCTAGGAAATTAGATATAATTGCATTCTGAAACCACACTTCAATCTTAGTGAACCCCTCTCAAAGTTTAGAAATATTGTAAATCATTTTAGGTTTTCAAATTGGTCACAAGAAGGTTATCAATATCAAAATAGGAACTGATCCATTTTCAGCATCTTCAACTCTTACCTTGTCATCCATTTACTCTTAAGGAGAAAATTGTCTATCCCATTCACCAAAGCTTGTGATTACTCAGAGTGTATATCTAAGAATATTGGATATAAAAGATAAGAGGTCTTATTACAAGCTTGCTTACCATGTTCATAGGGAAATAGTTTTGCCGAAATTACCAATACTGCATACCAAAACAGGGTAATGGCTTTAATTATAAGACAAGGGGTCTCATCACGAGCCATCTTGTTCGGTTAAATTACTTCCAGTGAATGGCATTGTCACTCAATTGGCCACCAAACCAGGGCAATGGCTTTTTATCTTACAAAAATAACAGAAAATAGAAAAGAAATGCAAAATGTGAAAAACATGTTTTGAATTCATTCTGTTAATCATACTCCGAGATGAATGGGACAATGGACAATGACATGGCTAAAAGGTATCCCTATCGAAACTATGAACGTTTGCTGGCAGCAGAGGCTCTATCTATGTCAAAGGAGTTAATTCTAAAAGCTGATTTGGAAAGGTTTTCTGTTTTATCATTATCAACCAATAGAGGCCAATTTAAAATTTAGAATGTATCTAATTTTAAACAAGAGAGGGAATTAGCAAAGAGATTTTCATTTTGTTTGGAATGCAAGTATACCTAGTTATATTAGAATTTTCCCCTTTGATGAAATTTCTATTTTTGAAAAAGTTTAAGTATTTCCATACTTTTCAGAGATAACTGTTTCTTCCAGCGAATCGCCAATTGTTGTTCCCTACAACGACCCCCCATTTCATATCAATATTATCCCAAAACTATAATGTGAAATGGGTCCCTTTTTAATTTTAATTGGTATCAACTTAGTCTTATTCAAAAAGGTCTGAAATAATAAAATAAAACATTACTAAACCTTTTTGATGTACCAATCAAAGGCCTTATATAAAAATGATTAATCTTTTATCTTTGCGATAAATCGATCGCAAGATCGCATATCGCAATGACAAAGGAAGCATAACTTAAGGGCCCATTGGTTTACTCCAATGCGAAATAGGCTATCGGATATCGGCAATAATAAGATGGCGCAATAAAACTCCCTTTCGCTCCGATGCGATGCGATATCGCTATCGGCAACCGGCGATCAACCATGCATGCTTTTAAAGTGCCCCACTCAGTACTCCCGATGCGATGCAACATCACTATCGGCGATCGGGGATTCCAAATGGAACCAATGTAACGATTTATGATTTCCCCGACCCCCGATTGTGATAAAGCCAAAAGCGCAGATTTCAAAGAAAATCTTAAAGCGGGTTTATTACGATTAATTCGTATTAAAAGCCTTATCTTCTGAATAGCCATTCATCCGCGCTCAACTGCCAAAACATCCAAGGCACACTTTAAATAAATCATTCGGCCAATAACCGAATTAATGGGCATTTATAGGATTGACAGGTCTTAACGACCGTTTAATGAAACAGTAAGCCTAAGATCTTTTTTCAGATTGTATCCGAGGCCACCTTAAGTTAATCATTCACCATGCATTTATCGATATATATCTCACTCATATTCGATTTGCGCTATCCATTTTCTGCATTACGTTCATTATCATTCCTATGCAGAATTCTACAGAAGTAACAACTTCAAGGAGAATGGGGAAGAAGTCCAAGAAAACTACAATGGCTTTCGCTTCTCGGGCCACAGGGAAACTCATCGTTGATCCAGGTACTAAAAATAAAGGATTAATATCGGATACTACATGCCTAGGACTTGCCAGAACTACTTGGCAAGGTACCTATAATTTGATCGAAGTCGAAGGGCCAATCGTGATAGTAGTAAAAGCTTGAGCTGACAGCGCTCGCAAATCTGAGGCTAATCTAAAGGATTTAGCCAACCCTTTTCTTCATCCGATAGCGGCTCGAGAACAAATCCTCCCATATACAGATGTGGTGAGATGGGCAATTCAGGAAATCCCAATTACAGACAGAACCTTCAGCACCAGAGATGGGAGAATTTTCTGTTCCTTTCAAGCTGAGGATTTAAGGCAAATGTATCATTTACTGGTGCTAGAGAAGAAATATAACACAACATTTCTCGAGAAATTCCGAGTTGAGAACGAGACTGAATCTAAACCCATTCGGGATTGGAGACAAAATCCAGCAAAACAAAAACACGAATCTTCGGGTAAGTACGCAGTCGATTCTCTATGCTCCCCTTATTGCTATGCTGGGATAATGATGTGTAGGTTGTGGGGATTACATGATTCCACCAATTTTACTATAGAAATGGTTCCCTTGATGGAAGCGGCATGTAGTGGTGAAATAATGGATTGGGCAACTATATTGTCTGATAAGTTAGCATCCATAGTTCTTGATTTTAGATCCAAGTCCCGCGTCACTGAAAGGCTCATTCCCTGATTTCACTACAGTGCCTATATATTAGATGTCCTGTGTTTTAATTCTGAATTTCCTGTGCTCGGATGGAGGTGGACGTCACAAGACCCCACACCCATTCACATATACCATCAAAAGTTGTGGAAAACCAACTACAAGAACCATTTATATCAAATACACAATGACTTCATGTCTCCCATTCATCATTATATTTTCAATAAGCCTGCCCCTAAGATTTCCTACCAAGCAGGGATTGATTTAACATCCATAGGAAGTTGGTTCGGGGAGGAAAAGTTCACTTATATAAGAATTTTTGGTAGTCAAGCCAAACCCCACGTTCTTCCTCTATACATACCTGATAAACTACTGGCCAGGGAAATAGCCTATCAGATCATCTTCGATGGGGTTACACAAACTCTAAAGAAAGCTAAGAAGCAGGTTCGGCCTTCTTTTCCCTTGAGATGTGGTATCTACACTCTACATGATTTCAAACATGCAGAGAAAGAAGCTGAGAAAATAAACTCATTAACTCTGGCAACTCTACCGAGCAGGCGATTTGATCCACGCAAAGTCGCCTATAAGGCACTCAAACAGGCCAAATTGACCAAGTTCGAGCATAAGGAAGATAGATTTGAGGACTTTTTCTCATCGGCCGAGTCAATGTATCAAGTTAAATCGCTCGCTATAATTGAATACAAAGATGAAGGACTAGTTGAATTCAACAGACTTAGAGAGCAGAGGTTGCAAACTCTACCTCTAGATCTGTTAGCGACGACTCCAACAACAGAATCAAGCGAGCCTGAGCAGCGACTTGTTAAAGAACCTCCTGTTACATCAAAGCAATAGGAAGAAGTGCATGAGAAAAGACAAGAAGAGACCCAGGCGAAAGAGCAAGAACAGAGCAGTTTAAATGTAAATGAAGATACTCAAATTGATCCGAAATTGCTCCAGGAATGGCAGCAACTTAATTCAATTATCGGCAATCTTGAATGCTCTAAAGATGACGAGACATCAAAAGAGGTCAATACATAGGAGGCAACTTCAAATCAGGTTTTAGGTGAAACCAACGACCCACCCAAGTCAAAAGAAGTGGAAATAATCCCAAAGGATACTTCCGACCAGGTCATTTTGCAGATTGAAGAGATTCCTCCCTTAGATGTCTTCTATAACCCAAGACATAAAGCTGTAGTGAAATGACAGACAAAGAGGAGAAGGACTGATCAACCTTCTTTATTCCCAGAACAAACAGTGACGGGCAATGTGCTTTGGAAAGAGGAATTTGACCCCTCTGATGATTTGACAAAACTATCACAATATGCTAGAGCCTATTTGGCGACGACAATAGACAAAGCATCAGAGGTGAGAAGTTTATTGAAGAGAAAAGACCAGGATATCTTTTCTCTACAAGAGCAACTATCTGAAGCACAACAAAAGGTAGAGCAGGCAAAACAACAATTGGTAGTACGACAACAAATAAACAATCAATTGACTAAACAATTGCAGGAATAAAAACAGAGGATTGACAACAGTGCAGTCCAAAAGCAAAAAGAGCTATCTGAGGCATTGGCGCAACTAAAAGCATGAAATGAACAAATGCTGAAGTCCAAAGATGAGCATATTGCTCAATTATCAGCTCAACTTGAGCAAACAAAGAAGCTCCCATAGATAAATGAATTCAAAGCAGAGGCATTTCAAATAAACAAGGGATTGATAAATCAGATGAAGCTTTTATGTCAGCAAATCACCCAGGCGGAACCATTATGCGATTTAACGGCATCCATAAGTGAAAAAGTAGAAAAGGCTAGAATAGACTTGGATCAAGCCAAAGAAACATTGACCAATTTCCTTGAATGGCAAGATACCGATCAGGGACAGGTGGCTAATTTACCAAGGATTCTAGAATCGCATAAAGAAATATTATTTATAGAATGGCAGTCTGAGTTAATCAAGGCAGAAAGAGCAATTTCAAGATGCAAGACAACCACTAGCAATTTGGTTGAATTGGTTAATAATACTCTTTATTTGTCTAACATGATTTCTCAATGTACTCTAGGCAAATTAACAGCAACGAAAATATTGGAGCAGTCATGTTACCCGGAGCTAGAGAAAAATGGAAGGTTAATCGCAGGAATTAATAGTTTGACATGGGATTCCTATTGGTTCTTTTTAGTCAAGCCGCACAGCCAAAGAGCCGCCCTCAAATGCCTTACAGATGCGATCGGGTATATCATCCCCGATATTTAGGATGCCACCTATGCTGCCCAACTCAGTTCTTGCCTCAACACACCACCCAAAGTGGAGCCAATGCTTGCGATAAGTCAGCTCAGGTTTAAAGGCAAACAGCCTGAATGATGATTCATGTTGCCAATTTCCATATCGCTGCCAAGGAGATATCATCAATTGATACCAATTAAGTAGGATTTTAGTTTCATAGATATTTAGTTTAGTGTAGTATTTATAGACCCTTTCATGCATTTAGAAAGGGCCGTAAAGTTTTTTATATGACTTAAACCGTGAAGTTGCACTATTGTACTTCAGGGATATTCTTTTATAAAACTAGACCAATCATTCTGATTTTGATAAGGAAGCTTTTATACAAATGTGCACTACTGTCTTTGTTTGAAAGTATTTCTGCGTCAAAGGAAGAATTTCAAATAACGATTGATATTGGGATTGATTAGCAACTCATATGGTACTATTATCTATGTCTGGACTCATTCTTTTTATATGAATTGTCATTTGATCTCTCTTTCTATTATCGCATATATATATGTGCTTTAATAGAATTCTTTATTCATTCCACTATTGGTTGTTTATAGTATGCTTTTCTTCCAATCATGTATGTATCGATGATATAAATGATAAGTGCAGCAATCTTGTGTTAATCACTTTGTTTAACTATTTAAATGAAGTAATCTTTGAATGAATAAATATCTATGTTTATTTGATAGAATCATCTATATGCTTGTCAATAGACAAAGATCATCAAACGTTGCGTTTCCAAAGAATAATTGTTCCCAGGATTAGTATTAGTTCTTTTATTTTTTTGATAGATTAAGTTATTCGCCTACCATTAGATAAAACAACCTATCACTCATCCACCCCTTTTATTCATTATTGGGAAACTGGTCCCATTATATCCAGTCGGAGCCACCATCCCAAACGGAAAAGGAGCTATATTAAGGTCCGGACTGGGTGGTTATCCCCCAATGTTGATACAATGATTTTTGGGGCATCAACAGGACTACAACCATGTTTTTGGAAACACCATGGAGATGTGGCCGCACTGCAAGAGGACCCACATGTACAAAATATTGAACAAGACATCAGGGACAAATAACTATAGTTTGATGAAATCAGAGCAACAATGCAGACCTTAGCACCTGTGCAATATTTTTCCAGACTTCAGGAAGGGAAGGCCCTTCAGGTTCAGATAGATAAGCTATAGCAAAAAGCCTCAATTATTTAAGCAAGAATGTACCCTTGGGCTAACGAAGCGAGTCAACTCTCTCAGCCTATCAAGAGTAAACTAAAATTAATGAGGTAGATGTAGCGGACCATTAGATTGGAAGTCTAGGGGCCAACTACTAAGAAGTTGATAGGAGAGGTTCGGTAGGCCGCCATGAAGTGCATAACAGAGCTTCAAGCATTGAAGGTAGAATTCAATGGCAACAAAGCACACATCAAGGATGTACCAATAGAGTGACTTGGGACAAGTCGCATATTTGTGTTGGGGATTGTTGGGACAGGGTCCCGTGGGTAAGTTTTGTAACTAATTTTGTTAATTAAGTAAAGTCTCTACATTTTGAGGGAGCAGAGAATGAAGGTCATAGGAGTCAAAAGGGACTTTCTTCCCTTAGTTTGTCAGAATATGGGATGTTTTGTGACCCACCCATGGTATGCAAACCATGGGATTGTAATGAAGGAAGCTATATAAAGAAGTCATAGAAAGTCATAGGAAGTAACAGATAATTAAAGCTCATTGTATGGGAAAGTAGTATAAGGCAGGAAAGTTTGTTTCCTATACTTAGGTGAAGGGAAGGCTCCTGCAGCTATGTGCGCGAAGACCTTGGTATGTTCTCAAGCTGAGTGTGTGGGCCCCTTCAGCTGTGTGCACAGTGAAGAAGAGTCTGTAACAAAAGGATTATATCTAATAAAGACTATTTTGGAGTAGTAATTATGTATTTGTGCCTTTATATTTACTTCTACAATTTATATGTATTCACTCTATTTTCTACATTTATCTGAAGAAATACTTATTGGATGCATGAAAGTGGTAGATCTACATGTTTACGTGATATTATGAATGCTTAAAGTGTTTTTTGAAGGGTCAGATTATGTTTTCTATAAGTTACTGTGATTTCTACATTTAAAGGGTTAGGGTTCGTGAAGGTCGGGATCAATCCCTAGAAGTAACAAAAACCCATCACATAGACCTCTGGATGTAGAAACTTGGTTTTTTCATCCCCCAATACTGCTTTGGGTGAGACTGCAACCTGCGCTATGCAAGTTGTTGCCGAAAGGGCCAGTAGTTTAGGGTTTTATTGGTCGACGTAGCTAACTCTGAACCTAGGCCAAGACCCCTCATGCCAACAATTGCTTCCATTTCTGAGACCGAGATCTATCTGAGGAATTTGTGATGTCGAATAAATGGTTCCCAACTAACAAATAAATCAAGAAGCAGATAGATAGGAATTTTCACGAATTTACAGGTCAAGAAAATCCGCGACTATCAAAGGAAGAGTGACTGAATAAATATATGTATATAGATGAGCACGAGATCTTCTTCTGCTCATTTGCATGTGAATTACACCAGTGGTTATCTAAATTGGTGGATAGTCAAGGTATGTGGAAGTTGGACAGACCTATTGTTTAGACTACAGAATTGGTAAGGCATTTGGAAGCTTTATAAAAGAAGATGGTGAGGGCTATTGAGTATTGGATTGATAGAATTTTGGTCATATTCATTACTGAGTTCACAATCAATACATATTTAAGTTATAGCAAAGTTGAATGACGATTCTTCAAAGGAACAAGAGTTAAGTATATGAAATCCCTAAAGACTTAGATTAAAATGCTATTGTGAGAGAAAAGGGTTATGCCATTGAATTAATGTTTAGAAGATATCTGACAAGAGCTACGCAAAGTGGAAAAATGTGTACAAGAGACCTAGATTCAAGTGTTGAATACAGTCCTCTATTGGGAGCATCTGACAGTGACAAAGAAAGTAGTGTTATGAGGAAACCTCTAGGTTCACTACAGATGGTAAAGTAGGGTATCGTGGGGATACCAAATCCATCCACTTCATCTCCACCATCACCCTAGCCTCACACACCTACACCTACACCCCCACCTCCACCTCCTCCTCCACTATTCAATATGGCTGTTGCTATGAAGATGCCCATATTCAAAGGTCTAGGGACATAAGACCCTGAACAATTTTGGTTTGTAACAGATGTTGTGTGGAGCTAGTTACAGATGATGATTTGAAGAAAGCGCAGCTGGTTACTGCACTGCAAGATAGAGCACTAAGTTGGTACATTAAGTATTGTTCGATGCATCAAAATGTAACACTGGATGAGAGGAAGAAGGCACTCAATAATGAATTCAATAATCCTAAGTCACAATCTTAGTCAGTAACTAAGGTCAAAGAGATCCAACATAAGGTAAATGAGTCTGCATAGAACTTTGATCAAAGACTGAAGTGTCTGCTCTAGCAGGCTAATATGTAGATCACGGATGATCAACATAAGGATTGGTACATTGTTGTGCTATTACCCCATCTCAGATTTCCACTGTCACAATAGAAAATTGGCATGAAAGCTAAAGCATTAGAGTTTTCTATAAGATTGGAAGCTTCGGCCATTCAGGATACGAATATGGGAGTGTAGTAGATTTAGTCATAGCTAGCTAGCTTACATATGGAGTTGCAGAGCCTAAAGAAGGGAAAGGAAGTCCATACTGAGGTTCGTGCAAAAGTTTGGTGCTTGAAATTCAAAGGCCATGGTCACGATAAGGACCATTTCCTGGTTTATTAGAAGTATCTTATTAGGGGAGGGCATGTCCCCTTGAAGCCAGAGAATACTGTAGGGCTAAGCATGAGAGTAGTGTTGTGGTGCATTATTTGTCAGGTTACAAGACAACATGTGACCAATAATTTCCATCTACTACAGAAGTTTGTATAGACCCCCCAGTAGTTTTTTTGTAATTTCTACAAATTTGTAGGTCACGATGAACATCATTATCGAAGTTATGAATTGATGATGGATAGAACCCCTACATATAGAATGTAGACAAAGACTAGTCCTTAACAAGATCAGGGTGAAATTGTGGCATGCAGAGGATTCCAAGGCCGAGGAGGAGAGAGAGGAGGAGGAGGTGGAAGTTATCATGGTCATATCATCTATTACAATTGTGGGGAAGCAGGTCACTTTACACATGATTGTCAAAATCCAAAGCACACTTCATGCCAGTATTATCGACAATTTGATCATGTCATAGAGGATTTCCCTGTGCTCATCATGAAGGCGCAAGAAAAGAATAATCCGACCCAAAAGCCTATGCAGAACATCCAGATGATGAGGTAAGAGCCTCACAAAGATGGGTCAAGTGTCAATATTGTTACTTGAAGAAGTATATTTGCTTGAGAAGATAAGGGGAAACAATTAGAAGCTGATGCATGGGTAAACAAGGCTATTGATAAGGAGATGGGATTTTATGAAAATAAGGTAAAGGAAATTTTTATTAAAGCTAAAATAAGCTTCGAAAATGAAGGAGCTTCTACATCAAGGACTCAAAATACAGGAAATTCTGAAGATACCAATGTTGTATAGGAGGCAGACCCCTCCTTATTAGAATCATTTTCGAAAACCTGCATGAAACTCATAAGGGATAAGAAGGTAGTATAAGTACTAAAAGAATTGATGGATAATTCCACTAGTAAGAATAAGTCTACCAAAATGGCACGCAGTACATAAGGTGGGAAAAAGTAAGAAGTGGATCGATCACGAAATGAGATTGACTACGTAAATTGGAGTATACAAAATGGACCAAGTAATTCTTAATTTTGGGTCTGTCGCAAATGTTCTGCAAAAAAAAACTGGGAAAGAATGGGAAGACCAACACTACAGTGGTCTCTAATCTAGCTGAGAATGACTAATTAGTAGAAGATTATTCCTATGGGGCACCTACATGGAGTGACAATGGATATTAAAGGGGCACGCACATTAGATGATTTTGAAGTGATAAAAATAGTAGACGACAACAGCCCATATCTAGCACTACTTGGAATTGATTGGGCATTTGATATGAATGCACTCATCAACCTGAAAAAGTGTAGTATGAAATTTGAAAATAAATAACTGAGGATTATTGTACTATTAGACCCAATAGAAGGTGTGCGATATACTAAACCAGCTCGTGATTATGAGGAAGACAATGAAATTGAGCAGATTTATAAGCTGACTACACGAGATGAAGATTGGATCAATCCTATAGCAGGTGGAAAAATTACATGGGAGAGGATAGCTCCTATAATTGAGATTCAGATGAGGAGCTCGAACATTGGCATAACTGTTTGCATGAAGTATCATCGTTGCACTGCAACAAGCTTACCAAATCGCTACAATGTATATCCACTGAGGTATGCAATTTACCGTATTATGATGGTTTAGAGGATGTCAATATTTTTCTTGATAAATTTGAAATGGATGTATCGAAGGAACATTGGTTCCAAGCACTAGACATTGTGCTGCGAGCTACGGATGCCCGTTCATGGGGCATGCATAAGAACAATTTTGCAAATTGGAAGTAATATCGAAGAATGATGAAGCTTAGGTTTGGGTATGCTAATACCTGCATTGTGGAAAAGTATAGAGGAAAGGATGATCTGCACAAGAACTTAGCTCGTTGGACAAATGAACAGGGAGAATAACCGCAACTAGAGTGGGTTCATATATTCTGCCACATGTTGGATACAATCTTGATGAATTGGTATATGGAAATGAAGCTGTGACACATGACCATAGAATGGGATGTTTTGAAAGAAAGTTTCTCATTAACTTTTAGTTTTGAAGATGGGTTTGAGTGAATAGATGAAGCATTGTAGACGATTAAAGTTGCTATATTCAAAATGCCTAAAGAAATGGTTGAATGGCTGCAACCAGATTAGGGTATGCAGCTGAGCCATGCACTTGAATGTTACAATGTGACCGCAAAGGATAGTGAAGGAGATCCCATGAACATCCACATTCCTGAGTCTAAAGGATAGTGTGAAGTCAAGGGATCTAAGGCAAAAATCTTGGATATATCAAAGCCTTTAAATACCAAACAGGTGAATATTTGATCGGAAGCATAGCCGAATTTCACTAATATAGGTGACTATTGGGATGAAGATATAGTAAATAAGGTCATAGAGCTCCTACAAGAGTATTAGGACTTATTTCCACCAATTACTCTAATCTAAAAGGGATAGTAGGATATCTTGGAAGTTAGATGCAAAGCCTATGAAAGAGCACACCTACCGATTAAATCCTAAGTATAAGGAAAAAGTGCACAAAGAATTGGATAAAATGCTTGAAGCTGGGATCATTGAACCTATCGAGGAATCAGACTAGGTTAGTCCCATGGTGGTTCAAGAAAAGAAAATGCAGGGAGAAATTCAAAGATGTGTAGACTTAACGAAGTTGAATGACGCGTGTGTCCACGATCCATTTCCTTCGCCTTTCACGGATGAGGTACTAGAGAATGTTGGAGGACAGGAAACATATTCATTCAAGAATGGATTCTCAGGATACCATAAGATCAAAATTGTGCCAGAGGACTAGAGTAAGACCACCTTCACAACTGAATGGGGTTGTTTTTAGTATACAGTGATGCCTTTCAATCTTAAGAATGCCCCTGTAATTTTCTCTAGGGTGGTAATTGCAGCCTTTAAGGAATTTATCCATAAATTTTTAGAGGTCTACTTCAATGGCTGGACAGTGTTCGAGTTAGTAAAGTGACATGTTGCTATTCTGTGCCTTATGTTGGATACTTGTTGAAAGCATTAGATAGCCCTTAATTTGAAGAAATGCATATTCTTTGTACCCTATGGCATACTCTTGGGCCATGTTGTTTGAAAACAGGGATTGATGGTAGAACCTACCAAAATTGCAGTAATTGTCACTTTGGAAGCCCTAAAGAATGTTAAACAATTGCATGAAATGTTGGGACATACGAGATATTATAGGAAGTTCATCAAAGCATATGCATAAATCATTACGCCTATGGAAAAATTATTGAAGAAGTTTGTGGCATTTTTCTGGGATGAGGATTGCCAGAAAAGTTAGGATGTCTTAAAGGGGAAAATGGCCACCGCACCCATTTTAGTGTTCCCTGACTAGAAGAAGGAGTTTCATGTTCATGTAGACGCTTCCTGCAACACACTAGGAGTTGTGCTGACTCAACCAGGCAAAGTAGATATTGACCATCCAATAGAATTTGCAAGTAGAAAGTTGTCAAAGGTGGAAAACAACTGTTCAACCACAAAGCATGAAGGTTTAGAAATGGTGTATGTGGTGTATAAATTTAGGCACTATTTGTTGGGTGTGCACTTCAAGATGTATACAAATCATTCTGGTCTGAAATAATCGGTCAACAAGCATGTTTTAGGGGGGAATATTTGTAGATGGTTGTTTCTTTTCTTAGAATATGATTTCGAAGTAATTATGAAGTTAGTGTGCTTGAATGCTGGTCCAGATCACCTATCACACATTGAGAATGGCAATGAGCCTACAAGTCTGGAGGAATTGTTTCCTAATGTGAAGCTCTTCATTGTTCATTTTAGTGATGATCATTTCACAGATATAATGCAATTCATGTCTACAGGCACTGCTCCTAAAGGGTGTTCGATGCAACAAAAGAAATAAATGGTGGTCTGGGATGCAGATTTCTCTATTATCATTGGAAATCTATACAAAATGGGATTTGATGAAATATTGTGTCGATACATTCCAGAGTATGAGAGGCAAAGTATCCTTGTTGAAGCGCATGGAGGAGTAACAGGAGGACATTATGCAAGAAGATAAATTGCGCAGAAGATCCTACATGGAGGACTTTGGTGGTCGATTGTGCATAAGGACTACAAAATGTATTGCAAGGCATGTGATGTCTTCCAAAGGATGGAGAAACTGTCATGAATAGATGAATTTCCACTATGTCCGCAAGTGATGTTCCAACCATTTGATAAGTTGGCAATAGACTTTGTGGGACCAATACAGCCACTGGGGAAGATGATAGGGACCAAATATATCATTACCATGACTAAATACTTAGCCAGGTGGGTGGAGGCATAGCCTGTAAAAGATTGTAGTGTCGTTACTGCTATGAAGTTTATTTTTGCATATATCTTGTTTCGGTTCATATGCCCTAAGATTTTGAATAGTGATAGGGGCACACACTTCTTGAATGAGACAATTGTTGCATTGCTTGAGGAATTCCAGATATATCATCAAGAGAGTACGTCATATCACCCTCAAGCAAATGGCACAGTAGAAACCTTCAAAAAAAATTGGAAAGTGCTTTGACGAAGATTTGAAATGTGAAGTGAAATGACTGGGATGTGCGCATACCATTAGTCCTGTGGGCATACAAGACAACTTGCAAAATGTTGACAGGACAAACACCGTTCGGGATGGTATATGGGCAAGAGGCTATAATGCCCATGGAGTACATAATGCCAAGCTTATGGATTGTAGTAGTTATGGACTTGGTTGTTCGCAATACCATGGAGGAACAATTCGCGTAGCTCATTGAGTTGGAGGAATAACGCTTGTTGGCTAGATTTCATCGGAAGGTGTAGAAAGAAAATGAAAAAGCATGGCATGATCACCATATCAGACAATGCACCTTCAAGATTGAATATTTAGTGTTGCTATATAACAATAAGTTCACAAAGTTCCTGGGCAAATTTTAGATGCATTAGTTGGGGCCATAAGTTTTCAAGGGAATTATAGATGGCGGTGCAGTTCAGCTCGGAAAGCTGAATGGGGAATTATTTCCGAGAAAATTCAATAGAAGTAGATTATATACAAGGGTGATCCCACCCCTGTGCAATTAATATATGATTATGGGGTTGTCTTAGTACTCTAGGAAGTTGCAAGGAAGTCCGGGACTATAAACTACACTACCTGAAAGTTAAAAAGGTGACGTGAAGGGACTGTGTGACAACTCAAAGGATGGCGTTGAGGGGAGTTGTGTTGAAGGAAATATGCTAGGTGGGTGGGCCCCACAGAGCATGGCCAAAAGGTGACTGTTGGAAGCATTGTAGCTTATTGGATGTAGAATTTTCCATTGAAAGGAGTAGGGGGGAAGCATTTATGGAGCATATCTTTGGAAATCTATCACCAAATGTGCATTAATGACAAGGAATTGGAGGGAACGATTGGATTTGAATTCAAATTGGTATATACATATGGCATATCACTCTGCATTTGAACACTTTTCTTCCTCAGAGTTTTCTTTAAGATTTTTCACCTTGCTTTGCACCAAGTATAGGGTTGTTTGTTTGAGCTAGATTGGGAGAAACTTCTTTCATAGCTGATGTTCGCAAACTTTCCTGATTACTACCATAAGAGCTTCCATGAGAGAATTACTGCAACTCACCTTGAGGTGAAGCTAGTCCCACTTGAGACATTGGAGGCCCAACTTATATCTCTAGGATTTCCTACTACAGTACCTAGGTTTCCAAGGCCTAAGCCACCTACTTCTATGATGTAGAAGAAGCGTCAGTAAGAGCCAGTGTAGCGATTACCACGGAAACATCCAACAAAAATATTCCAGAAGGGAAATATGGATGAGTCCAAACAGTCGACAGAGCCATTGGACCTGGATGAGGAAGAACTACGCGACGGAATAGAATAAATTTATGCTGAAGAGGTTGAGTTGATAAATTGACTGCCGAAGTATATCCCACCCTACAAAGCCATTGTTAAAGTGCCAAAGGATCCAGATAATATGAAGTTTATGATTTTGACACCATTTTTGCCAGAGAATGTGTTATTTGAGGGAAACTTGTTGACTTGTATACCAAATCTAAAAATGGAGGATTGGTACCTTGCAGATCATGAGAAATTACCCCAATTGGCACTGAACAAGTATCTCAAGAAGGTATACTATGAGGAGTTGGGCATCATGCGCCTTGAACCAATGAAATGGGTGGCTGGAGTTTGGGGCGCAGGGCTCCTAAACACTTTTTCGGTGCTGCACTTCAGTCGCACCATTATTAACACAGTCTATGTGTGCTAATTACTAACACTCATGCATGATGTGTGCCTCTAGTTGGGAGAACCCATTCTGACCACAGACATGTTGATCCACTGTATCATGTTGTTGGCATCCGAAGGAGTGGACCCTACGGAGGCTTTCGTCGGAAAGTCACAGGAGAAGAAGTTAGCAGACCAAATGAAGGTCGAATTTTGTTCTGGTCAAGAAGTCATGTAGATACTATATTCAATACATATCAGATGGCATAATGCAGTTTTCTACGCATATATTAGCTGGTAACATCATGAGAAAGTGTTGCACGGACGAAGTATCGGCATCAGTTGTCTCTCTAGTTGTGGAGTGCGCAAAAGGAGTCCAGTATAACTAGGCTCAATATCTATGTAAAGAGTTTTTAGAGGATTGCAGGGAGGCCCAGGATGAGGGAAAGGCATTTCACTATGCTTGGTTGTTGCTTTTGATCACTCTAGTGGCATCGAGGACACCTGAAGAGAGCCAATTCCCTCAACAAGACTCGGACCTACTTGAGGTTACGAAGTTCGCTTTACTATGGGCTACTAAAGATCCTGCATGCGCAATGGACGAAAACAAATTGGGTCTTATTTGAGACTGAACTAAGGATGGTGATCAACTAGCAGCCAAGGTTTTCACCCACCTTGCATGGGTAGTACACTAACATCGTTGATTTTAAGGCAGATTTCCACAATTTGCACATTCGCGCAAAGAAGGATGCCTAGTGAATATGGCACAAGTTTCCTTACTTGGTTTCCAAGGAATATAGATTTGGGGTTAAAAGAAAGTTTCCAAGTGACTAACTTACCCCTTCTGATGCCAACACAGGTATCAATACGACTTTTGAAGATTTAGCAACACAGACCACGATAGTAGAAAAGAAGAAGGAGGCCTAGAAAGTTTCCGCTCAAGAAAAGGTTGTGGAGAAGAAAGAAGCTATTGCGAGGGAGAAAGAAGAAGTTGTGAAGTAGAAAGAATCAGCAACCAAGGAAAATAAAGCAACGTATGAAAAGACTACATCACAGGCCACCATCAACATTGAAGAGTCAGACTAAGAGCAAACACATGTGGAGGAACAAACAAAGGTGGAAGAAGAAGGGGGTGCAGACCTGGATTCCCCCTTCATGGTCAAGAATCAAAAGAAGAGGACTACTGTAGGGAAATGCAAGAAACAAAAGTTTGACAAAATATTGGGCATGATGCCTTTGGTCCTCACAGAGGGGGACATGGATGAAATTGGGGATGTGGTCCATGATGCCACAATGCATATGATGAGCCACTTCAAATCACAGTACCAACAATCACTCAGTAAGGTACAACAGGACCTGCGGGACTTGCAAGTCCAAGTAGGTCTTCTGCAAGCGAGTGTGGGACAGGCGATCGAGAAGAAGGTGAGCCTTAATCAAGTGAATGGGTAATTATTGGATGCATAAATGACTATGTATCTTTGAACTATACATCTACCAGATGGATCCCTATGCAGTGAACCATTCGAGGAATAAACACATCTACTCCAGATAAAGAACTTGAGTTTGAATTTGGCCATGCTTCGCATTTAGAATCTGCATGAGCTGCATGAAGGGGTGTCAGACAAACTAAGGATATAGGAGCAACGTGCACTGCTGGTCATCAATGAGGTAAAGACTAATAATTAGCAGAGCTTTGAGTAAAATGTGCATGCTATCAAGGAAAAGGAAAAGTTCACAGTGTGAAGCCAACAACTAGAATTAGCGATTGCACAGGGATGTAGTGAGCTTCCAGAGCTCAAGATCCTAGCAAAGGCGGCCTCCACAAAGAAAATTCAAAAGTTGGTCGCTGCATTCAAAGAGTCTAAGGATGAAATTGGGTGAGTCAGGTTTGAGTTGCAGCTGCAAATCTCAGAGTTACAACTAAAGTTGCATCCCACTACTCCTCTAGAGGTTAGAGAGTAGCACAGATCTGATATTGGAGAAAGAATGTCCACCTTAGAGGATGCATTCAAGGGTTGCATTGAGTTATCTGAGTAAGCCTTGGAGTTATGGACCTCACTACAGGAGGATCCAACTCTATAGAATATTGGCATGGACATTAGGGAAAAGTAGTGATAGTTTGATCAAATCCAATCAATTGCACGAACCTTAGCACTAGTGTAAAGGTTCAGTAAATTATAGGAAGGAAAGCTCATACAAAATGAAATTAATGAGCTCCATCACAAGGAAGCGATCATCTCTTCAAGGATGCATCCATGGGTGGGTAGATGAGGCCAGTCAGTTGACCCTGTCCATGCAGAGCAAGCTTAAAGGGATGCAGCAGACACAAAGCACCATGGGCCTTGCAGTCGAAGGCCCAACTACTGAAAAATTGGTCAAGGAAGTGCACCAAGCTACTATACAAAGAACCACAAACCTGCAGGTATTAAAGATTGAGTTTAGTGAGCTGCAAGCAAAGATTGAGGTGCCACCAGTAGAGTGACTTGAGGATGAGTCACGAAATTGTGTTGGGGGCCTATTGCGACAGGGTCCCCTGTGGTAAATTTTGTAACTAGTTTTTTTAATTATGTAAAGTCTCCATATTTTGAGGGAGCGGAGCACGAAGGTCATAGGAATTAAAAGGGACTTTAGTACCTTAGGTTTTTAGAATATAGGATGTTTTGTGACTCGCCCATGGTTCACGAACCATGGAATTGTAATGAAGGAAGCTATATAAAGAAGTCATAGCGAGTCATAGGAAGTAACAGATAATTGAAGATCATTGTATGGGCAAGTAGTCTAATGCAAGGATGTCTATTTCCTGTACTTAGGCAAAGGGGAAGGATCCTGCAACTGTGTGCATGAAGAACGTGGTGAGTCCACAAGTTGAGTGTGTGGGCTCCTACAGCTATGTGCGTAGGGAAGAAGAGTCTGTAACAAAAGGATTATATCTAATAAAGACTATTTTGGAGTAGTAACTATGTATACGTGCCTTTATATTTACTTATGCAATCTATATGTATTTGCTTTGTTTTCTACATTTATCTGAATAAATACTTACTGGATGCATGTAACTAGTATATCTACATGTTTACTTGATATTATGTATTTTTAAAGTGTTTCGAGAAGGGTTTGATTCTATTTTCTGTAAGTTATGTGATTTATGTGTTTAAAGGGTTAGGGTTCGTGGAGGTGGAGATAAGGCCCTAGAAGTAACAGAAACCCATCACACAGACCTATGGATGCAAAAAATTGGTTCTATCATCCCCCAATATGGTTTCGGGTGAGACTGCAGCCTACACTATGTGGGTTGTTACCAAAAGGGCCAATAATTTAGGGTTTTATTGGTTGGCGCACCTAACTCTAAACCTGGGTCAAGACCCCTCAAGACAATAGGGGTTTGTTGGGATAGGGATCCCATGTCCAATTTTGTCTAAGTTTTGAGTAAAATTTTGTAATATTGTAAAGTATTTATAGCTTGAGGAGTGCAGCATGAAAAATGTTAAGAGTCAAAGGGAATTTTAGGAAGGTCAAAGCCCCTTATTTTGTAAAGGGATGAGTTGCTTTAATGTAATGAAATCTTCCCATTGTTCGCTAACCATGGTAATGTAATGTAACAGATATAAAAGGGAGTCATCTAGGAGCCATTAGAGTACAGTAAGTCTAAGCTTATGGATAGTTGATAAGTAATATTTTGAGTCTGTAAGTTTGTATTCTGGCAAAGAGGAAGGCTCCTACAACTGAGTGTGCAAAGAATTTGTTAAGTCCACAACTAAGTGTGTAGGCCCCTGTAGCTATGTGCGTAGGGTCCTAATAAGAGTATGTAATGAAGATCTGAAGTAATAAAGAATAATTGAAGAAAATTTATGCATTATTTGTATATTTATGTGTTTCTATATTTCATGCTTAGTTATGATTTTTTTCTCTATCATATTGTTTTAATTGCATCACAAAGGTTCATATCTACTTTGATATATTAACTTATGCATGTTAGAACACTTAGGTGTAGTTCCTAAATCTAGTTAAGTAGAAATCACTTCAATTTTATGATTATGAAGATAAGGGTTTGTGAAGGCTGGATTGGGCCCTAATTTGAGGAACACCTCACTACTGCATCACATGACCTTCTGGAGCATAAACCTAGTTCTAGCATACCCCAACACTACCTCGGGTGAGACTGCAGTCTACACTAAGCGGACTGTTCTCGAAAGGGCCATTAAGTAGGGTTTTGTTGGTTAGCATAGCTAACTCTGAACCTGGGCCCAAGCCCCCTCAAGCCAACAAAGACCAAGCCTAGAAATCCAATAAGGTCAAATTTTCCTAAGATTGCTTTCACAAGGTGGCTAGAAAATAGAGGTTAGGAATAGGGGTTGGTATGCATCAACAGAAGGTGGAGAAGACCTAGGTGGAGTTGGCTGGAGGAATCCCTTCCTATAGATCAAAAATTCCTACAATAAAACTTGTTTCTCCTTTCATTTATAACTTATTACATGTCAACATGGAAAAGATAAGTTGAATTTAGAAAAGTTGATCTAACTATTGTTAAGGACTAGATCTGTGAAATGGACAACCTTCTAAGATATAACAATCTTAAGAATCAAAATAACAACTGCAAATATTTCCAAGGAATCATAAACAATTATCTAGCAAAGAATGAGACTTAGTCTAGGCAATGAACAAAAGACAAACTCTATTTTTATGTTGTAAGAGTGTGTTTCATGATTCCATAAGGGAGATGAGATAGAGGTCACTATCACAATATTTCCTGGTGTATTTTCCTTCACTAGATTTCAACACTAATCTACTCTTTAAGCTAATGAAAACATGGATAAGAAACAATTTAATCAACCTTCTACGCTAAACAAAAACATAAATAACTTTAGTACTTAATCAACATTCTAAGCTAAGAATACAGATACAAAAGTGAGGAACTTTTTCTACTATGGTTGGGCCCTAACCCAAGAGCTTCTTCCCTATGAGTCAACTCAGTGCTGGATCAAAACAAAATTTCTCATTATCATAAAAGTGTCAAATACATCATAACAATAATAGTCAAATGTGCTTCACCTTAATGGCCTCTTGGCTACAATAAAACTTCGAATCCTAATGAGTCCCTTAGTTTGCTTATTTATACAAAACTAGAGCTACCACTAGCTCCCTAGAAAATAGGGATACTTGGCTCCCTAACTTAAGAATAACTTTTCCTTGACTAGCACTAGCTTGGCTGCCAATGAACTCAACTTGCTTCGCTGCCAGTGACACCGAGATGATGAGATAGAGGGTGATAATCTTCGACTAATTTGAGGAGTTAAGGACGAAGACCACTTCCTATAGTCTCTCTTTATTGCCTTCACTGAGTACCTGCACTCAAGTCAACTCAAAACTACTCCAATTTCCTGCATTTAACACACATTAGGCCATAGGGCATGGTAACTTACTTTTACTCTTCTCACTAAGAAAAATATAATAAAAATTGTAAATAAATGTGATAAAAGGGAATTTAATAAGCTGGAGAGTGGCATTGTGACCCATAAAGTTTACCTATTGATGAGCCTCATCATCACTCCCCTACCAAAACTGTTTCTCATCCTCTAAGAAACCTAGTCATCTATATACATATCCTTCATAGCCATAGCGACCTCTCTGACATCCCAAGATTCTATGGATGGTGTCCCTTCCTAAGGATAGAACAGTGCATTTTTCGCTATCTCTTCGCACTACTTTCTTTCCTCTTCTTCCTTCCTACCTTCTAGAAAAGGTGGACTGAGCTTAAGTCCAATCCAATTAATATTTAGTCTTTGCATGGCCTATTTATACAGGGGTGTTCTCTCAAATGCATTCCTCAATCTTTCAAGAGAGTGATACTCTCTGATCCGGAGACTATGTGGCAGATTATTCCATATTCTTTGGCATGCTTGTTGTTTCTAAGTCCCCAACAGTATGAGAGTGTCCTCAAAATGTGAGATGGCTTGTTCTTGGGTAGATAGGTATCTTGGTGCAAGTTGAGCGTCATTGGAAATTATGTTGTGGTTACAAATTACTGCCATTGAATTTGTTTTCTCTTCCTTGAGGTAGAGGGGTACTTTTTCCTCTTTTTCTACTATTCTCTTCACCTTCTTAGCCCTATCTGCCTTATGACTCATCCATGATTGAAGGGCCATCAGTTGCAAGTCTCCCAACTTTGCATTGGGGTCCCAAGCATTCAGGTATGTTAAGGCAAGGTTGTGCAGGTAGAATTTAGATAATTTGGCCTTGTCTTCAAGGGTACGTTTGTCACACAAATCAATGAATTTTATGTAATCCTGGAATGGAATGATCCCATGTTATGTCAATGTCTTAATTTGGAACTACATCCATTTATGCTTGAGGTAAAGTGCATAGCATTTGGATGGATTTCTGCATTGAAGTGCCTCCATGGAGAGGTCTTCCATGGTGGCCAATTGGGTCTCCTTTTCTTGCAATTTCTTCCTCATCCATGTGTTTTCTACCTATAGCTTCATTCTCATGGTGTATTCTCTATCTCTAAATTCACCCAACTCCTTGCCCATCTATAGGAAGTTTTCTTCCATAGGGTCCACATCTTCCACTTTCTTTGATTTAGTATTCTACATCCATCAATGTGTCATTCATCTTTCTTTTTCAAGTTCAAATAAGAGAGGGATTGCAAATTTCTGTGGGATCACTCTACTTCCTTCAATTAACTTGTATTAGGAGCTCAAGTTGGGTTATGGGCTAGGCTCCTGTAGCTCTGTAGAATCTCCCTCAACTCTCTTTGGAGAAGTTTCCCCTTCCTATACTTGTGGTGTTGTTTCTTGGCTTCCTTTCTGCCCCTGCTTCTCTTCTTGTAGAACTATTTAGGGATCTTGCCACGGGCCTTTCTCTTTATGTTGGAGTGTTACAGGTGCCTTGGGTTGTTTAGATGAGGTTGACCTGGTGACAGGCTTTATGACATACATAATGGTAGGCTTTGGGGTTTCTCCTAGCGATGTGACTTTCTCAACTTTCATTCCCATGGATTCTATCTCCTCCTATTTATTTGGTGATTCTTCAATTATAATAGGGATTTTTTGGGGGTTTGTGGATTCCCCTTCTTAATCCTATTGCTTCCTCTTGTTTTGAAATAGAGGGGAGTTTGTCTCTACCATTTCTTTGTGGATTTGATGGGTGTGTTCAAAGCATCCAAGGTAGCAACTACCTCCTTTTCAGTGGGTTCAGGACACAAGCTTCCCTGATTTGGGGGTATCTCCTCCCCTTCAAGTGTAGTGGTCTTCCCAAGGGTGGTCTCTTCTTCTTTATTTTCTTCTATTTTTGTTTTTTCTATCACTGCCTCTTCTTCTTCTTCTGCTCCTTCTTCTTCTCCTTCTTCTTCTTTTCCTTCTTCTTCTTTACCACTTGAGGCTAGGTTCTCACCAGGTGCAAGGACTTGGGTCTCAAGGAAGGGTTCTTTGTCCATATCTCTGAATGTGAACAAGAGGACAAGGGCTCTTAATCTACTCAAAGCATCCTGTACTATTATCTTGATGAGATTGTGGTGTGCTAATTGTTTTTGTTTTCCCTCTTTCACCTTTTGGCTCATGTATATGATTTATTGTAGGAAAAAATAGGTCACACTTAGTCTTTGGGCTATGGGAAACCTGGTTTGAAATCTCAAATGAGGGAGCAACCTGAACTAGTAGACATAAACTACATTTAGTATCCCTTCACAAGAAATTAATTTAATGATGTGGTAGGCTACCTCATCCAAGGGATAGGGAAGACTCTCCCTTCTGACTCCATTTTTGTCTTCAATTGGTCTCTCATCATTGGTGAAGATTTTTTTCTTAGCAAGGGCACTATTGGCCTTGTCTTCCTTTCTCCATTGGACACTTAGAGTGAAGTTTTTAACCTCGTACAAAACTTACCCGCATACAAATTCTAAAAATAGAAAATAAACAATAGTGAGAGAAAAAAACATAAAATATATATACACATAGATTTTCCCCTATATCCCAAAACCAGGACTACTAGATTGATTTTTCATTATATTCCTTTCACTATTACAATACATATATATACATGCCAAAGCATCCATGAACCCCAATCCATTAACCCTAGATTAGAACATAATTGTAGTTCCCTTAACCAGATCTACAAAATACCATGGACAAAAAATCATCATGCCCAAAACCATGTGTGAAGTCCATGCACAAAACCACAGGTAGGTCCATGCACCTAGTATAGGGTTAAAGAAAAAACCTTGGGGCACTTCCCCAAATCTCGTGTAGCCGAGCTACTGAACCCCCACGCATGGGGAACTCGTGGCAAGAATATAACACACACTCAACATTCTCCCACTTGTTGTTTTCTTTCCATAGGAGAGCTTAGTCATTGATCTTGCCTTGCAACGCCCATTGTTTCTCTACATCAAGAGAACTTCTTAGTGCTCATAGACTTTGTCAATGCATCTACAGTATTTTTCAATGTGTCCACCTTTACCAACAACAACTTATTTTCCTCAACCATATACCTCATAAAGTGATACTGAACATCAATGTGCTTTGTATTTGAATGATAAGCAGGGTTCTTTGCCAAAAAAATTGTAGTTTGGTTTTCACAGTCTATCCTTATAGTTTATTGTACTAACCCCATACTTGAACACAATCTTTACAACCAAACTAATTCCTTTCTTGCATGAGTGGCTGCCATGTATTCTGCCTCTGTAGTTGAAAGGACCACTACAGACTGTCTCTTACTCATCCAACTAACTACACCTCAAAATAGTTAAAACACATACCCACTTTTATATCTTCTCTGGTCTGAATATCCAGCCCAGTCTGCATCAAGAAAGCCACAAATTTATAAAATTCTGTCTAATCCTGGTCTTCCTTGGTAGCACAAACCATAACCTCTAGTGCCACGCAAATACCTGAAAACCCGCTTCATTGTTGTCCAATGCTCCTTCCCTGGTTTTGACATAAACCTACTCAATACTCCCACTGCATGTGCAATCTCTAGTCTAGAATAGATCATTGCATACATCAAGCTACTGATTGCACCTACATATGGAACACAGGACATGTCCTCTTTCTCTTATTGTGTCTTGGGACACCGTTCAATGAATAACTTTACACCTGTAGGAATAGGAACCTTCACCGGTTTACTATACTCCATATTAAACCTCTACAATATTGTCTTGACATACTTCCTCTAGTTTAACCAGAGCTTCCTCTTTTCCTGATCTTGTTTAATTTTCATGCTCAAAATATAGTTTGCGGCACCAAGATCTTTCATGTCAAATTTGGAGGAGAATTGGGTTTTCAATTCCTAAATAATTTATTTGTTATTTTCAATCAACAACATATCATCCACATACAAGAACAAATAAATAACAAGTTCACCAATTAATTTAAAATACATGCAATGTTGGGCATGGAATCCCCCCACAACAGGTTTTGGGGCTTAAAGCCCAAGTTTTGGTCAAAGGTTTTGTAATACTCTGCGAATTTCAGGCACGGAGCACAAAGTAGAGGTTAAGTCATAGGTTTGTCCACCCTAAAGTAATGTGATGTAATGTGAAGTCATGTCAGCCTACCCATGGTTCGTGGACCATGGGATTGTATAAATAGAGCGAGGCTCTAAGTTGTAAATATAGTTGATGATAGAGTAAGTAGCGAAGGAATGGTACGCGCTTAGAGTATGATTCTAAGTGTATTGGGTCATAGTAGAAGGAAGAGGCTATGTAGTTGAGTGCGCAGAGGCCTAGTAGAGTCTGTAGCTGAGTGCACGGACTCCTGTAGTTGAGTGCGTAGGGTAGTGTCAAGTCTATAAGCGGGAATTAAAGATTAATAAAGAGAAGTTGATTCTTATTTCTGTGTATTTGCTCTGCATTATCTTCCTTATGTTTATATTAGTTTGTGTATCACGTGCACTAATATGATTGCTAAATATGTTGTAATAACCATAAATCTTACACATACAAGTTAGGTAATTGGTTAATTTTCAAGGAACTTGGGTATTATATGAATCACGCCCTGAGCAAGGCTGCGTGGAAGCTGCTCCACAGGTTGCGAAGGAATCACAAGTGTGTGTAGCGACAGGTCAGACCGTGGACATCCATAAGCCCATCAGACATCCCAAGGGTGTGAAAACCTAGTTCTAGCACCCTCCCATACTACTTCAGGTGAGACCTCAGTCCACACTCCTTGGATTATTCCTGAAGGGCCAGTAATACCAGGATTTGCTTGGCTAACTCACCTCTGAACCTGGGTCAGGCCCATACAAGCCAATGAATGGTTTTGTTTCCAGGACCAAGTGTCTAGTCAATTTAACGTCTTAAGTTGCTCTACATAAATTATCAATCCGAGTATCATAAACTGGTGAAGTGTGGTGCACCATATGTGCTTATTAACCTTTTTCTTACTTCGTTGTTTTATAGATTTTATTTTTTTTTGGGGTTTTGTTCTTGTTGATCTCCTAAAGTGTCTAATGCAAATGGAAATCCTATTATAATGTCTTAAAAATACTTTTAAAGGTCAAGTATGGATGTAGATTTCAAGACAAGGTTTATGCCCCTAACGGTAACTTTCAAAACTTAGCACTTCAAAAGATCTCAAACCATGTTATTGATGAAATTAGTACTTAAACAAGAATGGAAATGTGTTTCTATTCAAATCAAATAACTGATGAACTACTGATCATGAAATTACTATCTCTACCGTTTATCTAAATATAGAAATAAAAGTTAAGCTATTGCACTCAACAAATCAAAAACTGCAAACTAATAAAAATAAAATCAATTCACTTCATTCATAGCCCGATAGCTCGCCAAGTAGTCTAAGCTATGGCTTTAGGAGATAATGTCAACGATATGAGGAATTTGATATCTAATTGCAGAAAAATAAAGCTAAAATCAAATCACATCATTCAAAGTCTGATAGCTTGCCAAGTAGTCTAAGCTATGGCTTTAGGAGATAATGTCAATGATATGAGGAATTTGATATCTAATTGCAGAAAAATAAAGCTAAAATCAAATCACATCATTCATAGTCTAATAGCTCGCCAGGTAGTCTAAGCTATGGCTTTAGGAGATAACATCAATGATATGAGGAATTTGATATCTAATTGCAGAAAAATAAAGCTAAAATCAAATCACATCATTCATAGTCCGATAGCTTGCCAGGTAGTCTAAGCTATGGCTTTAGGAGATAATGTCAATGATATGAGGAATTTCATATCTAAACTAACTAACAAAGAAAATGAATAAGACTGAAATCAAAGCATAACTGAAATTGAAAAGCTAAAAAAACAAAGCCAGTAGAGAGGCAAATCTCATGTCACTATTTGATGCAAAAACATGTAAAGAAAAACTAATCTACAATCAACCAGTTAAACACACTTACATGAATTAAAATTGCATGAATGGAAAATATAAACTATCAAACTTGAAAGCAATCAAATGACATAATGGAATCAAATCAAAATTACAAAATGAAATCTACTCTACCTTACATTCTAATATGCTCCATAACATCTACTTCACATCTCCTTCCATGTTGAGAACATAAAAGCTTTATTCAAATTCTTCAAAATTACAAAGTACAACAAAGCTCTCCAAAGCTTTCAAAAGCGATCAAGGAAGAACTACAAACTCTAAGCTAAGCTAAGACTCACAAGCTAAGCTCTAAACTCTAAGCTAACAAATGAAGGAGAAATATCTCCTATTTATACAAAAAGATGAGAATCCATATCATTAATGAGAGTCCATGAATCTCTCCCTCTACCTCTAGAGTCCTAATCAAAATAGGAACTGATAAGACATATGTCTTCTTAGAGTTTCAATACAATTAGGAGATGTGACACATATCCTCATGATCCCATGATTCTTCCCACTCAAATTCGAATTTGGCCTTAGAGTGCCACATAAGGGTCTTCTAGAAGTCTTCTTTTGGCCTACACACGTCAACAATCTCAACCCACTTGTTAGTGTTACCGAGAATAGTGTCCACTCGGATGCTGCTATTCCCACTAAGACTGGTAGCTATCTTAGAAAAAAACAAGTAAAGTCTACTTTCATTTTCCTTTATGAAAATAGACAAGACGGGGACCAAGGAGACCAACCTTAGTCTTGCGCTTGATTTCCTCTCCTTCCTGATAGAGCTTTGCCGCTTCTTCTTCATTTTCCCAACTTCAAAGAGCACCTGTGGAATCACAGCAACATACTACTATCGAAGAACAAAGATCTATGTTCATAAATAACACAGGGCCAGATGTGTGTTAACCATACAAATGCATATATAAACAAGTACACAAGAATATGGAGGAAAACTAGAATAGCTTTATT
>APFE030552801.1:59135-71531 GCA_000404065.3 Pinus taeda
TTACTCATCCCTGGTCAAAAACAGAGAGGCAAGTGTCAGAGGGGAAGCTTCTGGAAGATTCCATGATCTTCCACCTCACATTTTGTCCCTGCCATTTGTCCATTCCCGACCATCGCACCCAAATAGAGGAGAAATTCAGTATGCATCACACCTTGTACACTGGGAAGGTGATATGCATCACACCCTCTACACTGGGCTTTCAGTATGGTCCAGTTTTGACCATTTATGAGCAGTTTTTAGTGAGAACTTCTGGGAGATGATGTAATCAGCTGACCTTGTTCCTTTAGGAAATGAAGCAACACTTTTAGGGGCTTAGGAGCCCTCAGTTTATGGACATTTATGATTGGGGTTGAAGTGCCCAAAAATGATCCAGGTGGATGTTGGTGGCCACCCACCTATCCCATTTGGACCCCCACAATTGTCTCTTTTAGCATTTTTCAGTTTCCTTAATTGTAGCACAACCTACTATTTTTAGCAGTTTTTCGGGTCATGAACTTTCGGAGCCGTTTTGAGGCCCTAAACATTTTTGGGAAATCTGGGGGCAACATGGGTCCATGGACCAATGTTGCCCTTCCCAAAGTGGTAGTTCTCGGATAGATCTTTCTAACGAGCTATCATACGCGTCAAACGGAGATCGTATGCCAAAGTTACGACCCCGGGAAATTGATGTACCAATTTACCCAAAACGGGGCCCACAATTTGGCGTTTCATCTTCTAAGGGTCGGTTTTGGAATGTGAAGGGTTTTCCATTGTTTCTCAATAATAAATAGGCCTTCGAGCCTCATTGTAACACAGTTTGGGAACAGTTCAGAGACATGTAGCCGCACATCTCTTCTCAGAGATAAGCTACCATCGCCCTAGCTGCTTTATTTCCAATTCTGGTTGTAAGCATATTTCGGTATTTTCCATTAATGAAATGAAGCATTATTTCCGCTGCATCTTTGTGTATATGGTTATCTCTATATTTTATTGCGTTCCTATTTAAATCCAGATCAATTGAGGTTGTTGATATTGGGGCTACCACAGTTGTTGAATCAACTATTGTTGTTGTTGGTACAACTATTGTTGGGTCAATGGCTGTTGTTGCCTAGCAATATAAGGTTGACCAGGTTGTGAATAAACTATACCAGTGTAAGCATGATTCACTCTAGATAAATGTACACTAACCTGTGGTTGTTGGACCTTGGACATAAGTGGTTATTGTGCAATAGCCTCAGATACTTGGACTTCCTGACCCAAAACTTGTGGTTGTGGGGTAGAAGGACCAGTTTGTACAGGTTGAGATGCAATCGTTTGAACTTGTGACTACCGTACAATGGTAACAACATGTGTAGTAGTAATATCTGACACAATTTGCATGGGTTATGTTGGATACAAAAGCCTTGGTTGAATTGGCATTATTGGTTACCATTGACAGACTCTCATTCTAGCTGACCTGAATACGACAAGGTACTACCATATGATGGTCCTCCAAGATAGGGAGGATAAGGTAAATAAGCACATTTCTCATCGTATGGTGGCAATCTAGTATGTAATGGATACATAGGTCATTTTTGACTAGATTTCCCAGTTTGATATTGATATGCAAGATCAAACCAGTTTGATATTGATATGAAAGATCAAACTGTTGAGTTCTCGTAAATGAAGAACCAAGTAAAATTCCAGTTGAGGACATGGGTGATGACCATGGCATAGAAGCAACCCCTGAGTGGGTTCAAGATAAATATTGGTAACCAACCAGGATGGATGATTCACCATATAGATGTGACTCAGGAGTAGTAGAAAACATCAAAGAGGTTGCAACAGAAGATTCTACCGCAGCTTCATTAGATGATATAGTTTGAGATGTTGACGATTGTTTAGCCATAGTTAACCGACCCAATAAATGTGCTAAAGAATCAACAAGTACATGAAAAGGAGCAGGATCAAAAGGTGTAGTAAAATGAGGAGTATGAGGGTAAAGATAAAGCCTGGTTCCAAATGGAATGGGGTTCCATGTGTAGTATCTTCTTCAAATTCTTCCTCAACAACAATTAAACTAGGTGGAAGAACTTCATCGTCAGGTCCGTAATAGACTTCTGGTGTTGGTAAAGTGGATGTTTTAGTAGTTACTGATGTTTTAGGGTTAACCGATTGATCGTCTTCCAGTAAAGTAACAACTTCTAAATGTTCAAATTCAAGTTCCAAATGTTCTAGTAAAATAACAACAGTTTCAAGGAGAGGTTCCTGAAGAGCTTCAGGTTCAGAAGTAACTTCTGTTTGAACTGTGATATGTTCTAGATTAACATCTAGTTAAACTTATTTAAGTTCAAAAGTAATTTTTTGTTGAGCAACTTCAAGTTGAGGATCAACTTGTTGTTGAACAACTGTGGTTACTGTTTCACTAGTATCAGTTATAGTGTCCTCAGGTAATTGTGAAACTTCTTCTTCAGTAACAGATGTACCAGAAATAGTTGGTGTAACTAGAGTCTCAGTACTTACCGTAATGGATGATTCTAGTAATTCAGATGAAGAACTAGGAGTTATTGATGTACTTGACTCAGTTAAGTGAGAGCGCTTTGACCGAATAGGTGTAGCTTTGGGTGGTAAAGACAGTTTGCTTGCTGCTCTCCACGAGCGACGAGGTAAGGGTTGATGTTCCTCCATGATTACTGATTAATTTTATTACAAAAAAAATTAAACAAAAGGGGGTAAACTAGGAAAAATGTTTACCAAGAAACTGTGAACCACAGAGTCCTCCTAGAAAACCAAGAAGTATGGGCAGGAAATCTCCCCGAATGTTGTGTTTAGTGTATCACAATGTACAAGGCGGCTAACTTGGTTACCTAAGGATGGATAGCAACCTAGTTTTTTCCTCTCATATATACCTGAAAGTACGTGGAGGCCCAATCCGTATAAGCACTGTCTAATGTAAAACCACATAGTGAGAGAATTCCCATATACTTTACGTATTGTAAAATCGACCTATATACGTAAAGCTACGTGGATGAGCTACGATATACTCATGTACGTAGAATGAGGTATCACACTTAGGATGTATTGCAGACAAGTTAGCGACAACTGCTTTGTTTTACGATGTCGAAACATGTCTATAGCCTAGAACCACTAAATGTTTTTCGTTAGATGACAATTCTCCATTAGGCAAATTGATGTTAATTTTAAGTTTATCTTGCTTAGGAATTTTCCTTTCAAGTTCACCACATGATGTATTCTGAAACTCCTAGGAATGCAACTATTATGATAAGAATTCTTTCCATTCAATTTAACAATAAATATCTTAGCTAATAGGGATAGAGCAATCATATTTCTTTCGATCAAAGAGAAAAGAGCACAATCTAATGCAATTTCCCTAAACTATTCCTATGAGCACACACAAACTTTTCAATGCAAAATGCATGTATTTCTTTTCAATTTCCTTAATGTGAATATGAACAAAAGGAAACTAATGCACATACAATCAATCAATCTTTACCAAGAACAAAGACTTTATTACGGTTCTATTTCGAAGGAAAAGAAGACTTTTATGGCACTTTCTTTTGAACAAAGATTAATTGACTATAATCTACCTTTGACTATGGATCGATAATGACAAAGAAAACATTTAAGAAACATTAACCAACCAAGTCAAATTAGGGCTAGAAAAGGAGATAAAAACTTGTTTTTTGAGACATGAAATTTATTGATCAATCAACAAGAAATGAAACAGAGGAAATTTGGGAAAAAACTCAATCCAAAGTGTTATCAGGAAATCTATTGTCCATTCAGAGCTGCTAGTCCCACTAAGACGGGTAGCTATATTAGAAACAAACAAACTAAATTTAATGTTGTTTTCCTTTATGAGAAGTAGATAGGAGAGGAGCAAAGAATACCAACCTCAATCTTTCACTTGGTTCCTTGCTTGTTCCTTCTCCCCTCTAACAGATCTTTGCTGCTCCTTCTTTGCTTATCCCCCTTCAAAGAGTACCTGTAAAGTCAAAGCAGCATAATACCTCCAAAGTACTAGGATCTACAATCATAAAAAATATAGGACCAGATATATATTGACCACACAAATGCATATATCATCAAACATACACGAATGTGGAGGAAAACATGAATAGATTTTTTAATAGAAAGAGTAGAAGAGAGGATTACAACCCATTGATCTGACCCAATGTCATCCTCCCATCATGAAAGCCCTTATTCACCTCATGAAAAGCTTAGATCACCCAACACTATGAAATTCCACCAAGAAACCAATAGCACTTCCTTACAAGATACAAGGTTCCAGCCTTTAGATCTCTGGGATGAGGGATCCATATATAGATGTTTGCAAGGGGGTGAGTCAGCTTCTAGGATTTTTATTAGCGTCATCTCTCTGATAGTTATTGGTTCCACTTGGAGATTCACGATCTCTTACTCATCCTTGGGGGAATTCAGAGAGGCAAGTGTCACAGGAGAAGTTTCTAGAAGACTCCATTGTCATCCACCTTGCAAATTGTCTCTGCCATTTGTCTACTCTTACCCATCGCACCCTATATTAGGGGTTTTCAGTATGCATCACACGTTTTGCATGTGGCAGGTTAGATGCATCACACCCTTAGCCCTGAGCAGCCTGTATCGTCTAGTTTTGACCAGTTCTGAGTAGTTTTCCATGGAGAACTTCTAGGAGATGATGTAATTAGTTGACCTTGTTCCTTTAGGGTGTGAAACAACACTTTTAGGGACTCAGAAGCCTTTGGTTTATGGACATATATGATTGGGGTTACAGTGCCCAAATATGTCTATAACACAAAGGTGGGAAAATGACCCTAGGAGGATTAGCGCAACCCTGAATGGGAGACAGGGTGCTTCAGAGTACTGTCCCTAAACCAAGGGTGCTCTATAGTGCACTATGTCCCTCAAAAGCCTACGCTAGTGAGAGTGACCCATTTCAAGAGGCAAATTGACACAATTTTTGACAAAAATTCAATGCAATAGAGATGAAATACAATCAATGAACACAAGTAGGGTCTACAAGAGTGTCGTAGAAGGTGGATAAGCTACTAGGAAGGATGATTTATTCCTAGTGGAGTCGCCAATTTGTTTTGGAGAATTTGGTATCTACGGATAAATGCTAATTCCCTAGATAAGTAGCCATATCTAGAACAACAGTTTAAAGCACTTTAGCCTTTTCCTATAAGCAATAGATAAGAAAAATAAGATGAGAAGACCTACTTGTAGTTCTTCTTTCTTCTTGTCTCCTTTGTATTTATCCTATCGCTCCTTCCCATACTTAACATGCTTTAGAAGTACCTATAAACATCAACAGAAGACAAAGAACTGATCAAAGCAAAAGATCTATTGAATACAAGTAAATGGAATATGATACATTCACACATATAAGCATCATATAACAAGATAAGCATATTGGAAAAAGGTTCAAATACTTTATTGAATAGAAGAAGGAATTACAACCATCAAGTTTGATTCGAAGTCACTCCTCCAGTTTGGATCCCATCCAAATCACATCAAAATCATGACAAATTTGTAGCATAACAATACTTGTCTCAATGTCAATTCTCATAGTAACATTATCTCCTTACAATTCAACATAGTTCAGCCCCTTGATCACTTATATGAGTGTTCAATTTATAGGAATTTGAAGGAGGTTATATCTAAATGGGGGTATTGAATGGCCTTCCATACTTAGAATTAGTTCCATGGAGGAAGGGATGAGTGGATAGGATGCATCTTAACTCATTCCTCATCCAATTTCGAGCTCATAGGAGTTGATAAGTGAGGGAAACTTCTAGATGACTCCAAGAGATAAGAATATTCCCCAAAGCCCTATGTGAATTTCGCTCAATCTTGCCCAACATAGGTGAAAGAGGGCGTAAGTTCTCTATAGAGCACCCTAGCATGGAGTCAACTGCTTTGCAACACACCATTACATGGGCCTACCTGCATTGGTCCCTTTAGAAGTCAATTCAGGATGTATTCAAGTCATGAAACTATATGGGAAGGAGGCATTCATAAGGGTGACTTGTTTAGGGCATGTAGAAACTGCAGTTAAGGTTTGATTAGCCCTAAAAAATTGATCTGGATGATGGGAGTGATATGCCGAGATGGATTTATAACACTTAGTACTCAAGGTAGCTACAAGGAAGTATGAGACTCTAAACTACACTGCCCAAAAGTTGGAAAACTGAAGTGAGGGAGTTGCGTGACGGGTTGAGGTAAGGCACTGAGGGGAGCTATGCCGAAGAAGTAGTCCCACAAGAATGGTTTCCACATGGCTTGACTAAGAAATGACCCTTGGAAACACAATAGATGATTGGATGGAAAAAATTTCATTGAAAGGAGGGGGGAACATGCATTTATGGAGCATATCTTTGGAAATTTGCCTCCAAATATGCATTAATGATCGAAAATTGGAGGGAATGGTTGGATTTGAGTTAAAATATTCTATAAATATGGCATGTTGCCCCACATTTGAACACTTTTCTTCCTGAGAGTTTGTATTGATATTTTTTAGCTTGCTATGTGCTAAGTGTAGAATTGTATGTCCGAGCGAGATTGGGAAGAGATCTTTTCACAACCAGGGTTGGCTAATATACCTCACTTTATCCAAGAGTGTTTTTTGGCTAGAATGACTGCAACTTTCCCTGAGACAGAAGTTTTCCCAATATGGTGCCTAGGTCCCTGAGACCTAAACCTTTTTTATCTCAACCTTCTGCATCTAAGGCGATAAATAGGAAGTAGAAGAAACCTCAATAGGTCCCAATGAGGTAATCACCATGGAAAAACCCCATGAAAGTCTGCTAGAAGGGGAAGATGTATCTGTCACAACAACCGATAGAACCAATGGATTTGGATGAAGAAGAATTGTGCAGAGGCATTGAGGAGATCGATGTTGAGGAGGGTGAGCCGATGACTCGGCTAGCGAAGTATATTCCACCGTGTAAGGCCACAAATAAAGTACCAAAATATCTAAACAATGCCAAGTGTATGGTGTCCATGCCACTATTAGTAGAGAAGGTGGTGTTTGAGGGTGCGTTGTTGGCTCACATACCAACACTCAAGATGGAGGATTGGGACTTAGGGGACCACGATAAGTTCCCTAAGTTAGCGCCCCCCAAATACATGCTAGAAAATTATATATTACACAACAATGGAACACATAAAATATATTGCAGAAATATAAACATAGAAAACACATAAAACAAGAGAGACACAGATATATTGTTCACCTAATTTGGGCTACATCCATGGAGCAACAACTAGTACTTCATTTTATATTATCCAACAAAATGAAGAGATACAACCTACAACAGATCCGATGTAATTCCCTCTTCGTTCTCACACAATCTCCTCTCTCTTTCTCACTCAGAATACAAATCTACATAGACACAATATAATTCCCTTATATATAGTGAGGGGTTTCCTTTTAGGGAAAAAAACCCTAAATTAAACATAACTTCTACTGTCAAATCTATGCCTAATGAATGGCCCAGATTGACTACAAAATTGCAACATTTTACAAGGCAATTTCACATCTATTTTTAGCTTCGGGGGCACTGCCCTTGTACCCCATTAAGGGGGGGCTCCCCCCTAGTAGTGTAAATTTTACAGATGGTGTTGCCACCACATTATGAAATGGGGTCCAATGCGGAGATACCTCTGAATAAGGAAGATAATCAGGCTCCACACTCAACAATCTCCCACTTGGAGACTAATTATAACAACTCCACTGCTGCTTCATTTAATGGACAATGACTTCACATTGGAACTGGATATTTCTCATATTCATCATCATACTTTAAGACCAATTGAAACTGAGCCGAATCACAGTTTCTCCCTGATTACAACTTTTGTTAACATATCTGCAAGATTCTGGCTAGTGTGTATCTTTTCCACCTTCAACTATCCATCTTCCAACACTAAACGTATGAAATGGTACTTAAGTTGTATATGTTAGTCTTGGAATGAATGCATAGTTCTTTGCTAGATGTATGACACTTTGGCTATCACTATATAAACTGCCCAACTCCTGCTTCTTACCCAATTCATGCAAAAGCCTTTGTAACCAAATCATTTATTTACTAGCCTCTGTAGCAACAACATACTCAGCTTCTATTGTTGAGAGTGCAACAACACTTTGCAATTTTGAAA
Organism: Pinus taeda; assembly: GCA_000404065.3. Classification (NCBI taxonomy): domain Eukaryota; kingdom Viridiplantae; phylum Streptophyta; class Pinopsida; order Pinales; family Pinaceae; genus Pinus; species Pinus taeda. The sequence goes on from APFE030552801.1 coordinate 67,269, forward strand.
CCCAACTAACACTTGTTCCACCTGTAGTAAACACATACCCTGTTGTGATGCTCCTGTTATCTATATCACCTGCCATATCTACATCAACATATCCCTGTAGAGTAATGTTTGAACCACCAAAGCAAAACGCTTGATTTTTGGTACCTCTCAAATACCTAAGAATCCACTTCACTGCCATCCAATGTTCATTCCCTGGATTGTTCATGTACTTGCTTACAAATCCCAGTGCATGTGCAATATCAGGCCTTGTGTGGACCATTGCATACATTAAGCTTCCAACTGCTGATCCATTTGTAAGTTTAGACATATAAGCCATTTATTCCTAAGCCTTGGGACATGTTAGCCTTATAATCTCCTAGGTTGAAAAGGAAATCGACAAGGGTAACCTCAAACCACTTCAACTCAGTAGCTAGCCCTACTAAGCATGAGAGGGATCTCTCTGAGTCTCTTATCAGTGAAATGACTTTAAAGAAAATTAATTTTAGGCTAGATATGTGTATTTGTTTGTTTTTTGGTGAAAATTTGGTTTTTTAAGGATTCGCTAAACTTAGGCTTTAGAGCCACAAGTAGGTCTAGGTTGTGGTAATGCAGGAGCAAACATAAGAAGGAGCTAGATGTCAGAAGCCACGGTGTAATTTGAGTATTTGTCAGTCTATTATAGAGGATATACTGTGGAAGAAACTAATGAGCATAAATAAATATGATTTCATTAGCTTAGGAAGACAAAATACATAACCATGAAAACTAGATAACAGTGTGTGAAAAACAAGAATTATGAGTATTTTGTCACAAGGCATTCATAGAAAGAAGAGATATAATGTATATAAATATGTTTAGAGCATGAGAAACAAAAACAATGAAGTACAAGAACCATGAACTCACTGGGCTAGAGTTCCTTGAAAATAGATGCAACCTGTATCTGTATTAGCTAAAAGATGATTACAATGCAAGTCTCCTTTACAAAAAGATCAACCTCTTTCTCCTGAAGTGAAATGATACATATAGACTCTGCTAGGCCACTTTCCAACTTTCATGAGTTGAATTCCTTGGTGGAGGAACTGACTCCAAGATTCTCTCAACCAACAGGTGAGAGTGAGAAGGTGAAACTCAAACACTTCATGAAGAGTTTGTTTAGGAGTTTGATTCTTTTATGAGGCCTAATAAACATCAAAACACCCTATGATATATATTTAATCATCCCTACATCACCTAGCCTCGTAACTTGTGTGATTACATAGATAATCTTGAATTTGACCAAGTTAGACTAGAAACTAGAAATTTTACACAGTGAAATTTTGCAAATAAAAACACAGAAAGTGCAGAAGTGCAATGCCGACTTTGAGCTGATTTTGAGGTGCCTTCCAGGGGTCAAAATGCCAATATGAGAGAACATTCAACTAGCCCCTCAAGTCTAGTTTCTATAAAAGTTTTAATTTCTGAATTTGGAGCATGGGAAGACCTTCAAAAATCCATTCTCCCAAGGTTGCTCCAGAAGTGCAACGCCTGTCAAAAAATGGTCCAGAATGCTAGTTTTTTGCCACTTTTTACATTTTCCTCCAAAACGAAGCCACCTATGAAAAATCTAGGTGACTGGGGTTTTATAGGATGTCAAGAACTTTCCAAGAATGTATACCTTTCCTCAAATGGACGCTTGAGGAAAAATCATAGTGCCAAAGCGCTACGCTTTTGGAAAGGCCAAATTTCTGAATTTAGACCAAAATTTGCCAAAAAACTCAAAATGATCAGAATTAGCTCAAAATTGGATGGAAGGTGTAAAAATGAGTTTTTTATAGCTTCATGGATGATTCAGCAAGAATCTCCAAATTTCCCTCATCCTTTTGATCTTTTTTTGCCTCCTTGAGCTTGTTTTTAAGTTGTTTTACTTTGACATTGGCAATCATGTTTTGAGCTTGGTAGTGATGTACCATGTGTCTGAGCATTTAATTGTCTTTGTTTGCCTTCTCCAGGAGCTTCTCTAAGTGTTCATTCACCCTATTAAGCCAATATTATTTATCTTGATGTAGCTCTAGGGAAATCCTTTCTTCTAGGTCAAGGTCTTCATTAAACAATATTCGTTTTTGTTCCTCTTGCAAAGCTTCCTTGAGACCTCTGGTTCTTGGTCTTTTTCTTTTCCTTTTCACCTATGATTCTTCAGGCTCACTTAATGTCACGACCTTTTTACACAAAAATATCGTCACCATGACTATTTGTAGTCAGTATGGGTCTATCATCACTTATACTGTCCTCCTAAGCAAGTCTCAGACCTTAGCTCTTCATGTCAAGCTTTGCAAATGAGAGAAAGACATTGAAAATCAATATTACTCTGGTTCCACACTTTCTCTCACTTTTGCTTGTGGGCCCGCACCCTTTGTTCATATTAATTTTGTATCTGCACGCTTTGTCTGTAAAGGGGTGGGTGCGTACCCCTATAAAAGTCAAAAGGCGCAAGTTTATCCTAAAAAACTCACTTTTGGGTTAATTCTAGATGTTTCTAGAAGGAATTTTGATGTGGATTGTTCACTCCAAGGTGGTTCATGCATCCCAAAAGAGAAAGAGCTAATCCCTTGATAGGAGGAGCTATCCCTTTGAAGGAGGACTTTATCCCTTTGAAGGAGGACCTAGTAACTTCCCTCCATTGCACTATAAATTAAGGCATTGGGTCAGTTGCTGGAGAGGTTAGAAGCTAAACATTTTTGAAGGTAAATGCTGATGGAATTGGGACTTCCTAGTTAAACTTGAGAGGAGAGATCACATACCTTTTGGTTTCATTTGGAAGTGAGTGAAACTTGTCAAAGTAGAGGAGACTTCTTGTCAGACCCTGGGAGGAGCTTGTATAGCATCAAGGCACAGGTTGTAAAGTTCTTCTTTCATTTGAATTAATACAATCATATTCATTTTTCTCAACAAATTGTCTTATGTGGTTTGTTTCATAATCTCCTTGATCATTATGATGAATATGATTTATAGTATTGACTTTTCAGGTGCTATTTAATTTGTTTGCTTGTTTGTGTTTGCAAACTTACGCTTGAAGGAAGCTCATTTGGAGCGAGGGAGCGAGGCTTCCACAAACTTGCATTGGACCCAAGGTAGGCCTAAAACACTTGTATGCCTTTGCTTTTAATTGCATATTTAGAGAAAGATAGTTTTTGATTGGCTTGTTTTTCACTAGATATCTTTAGATACTAGGAAGGTCGATCTTGTCCGCAACCTCGACTCATTCCATGTGACAAAATGGCGACTCCACTGGGGACTTGATTTTTTTCCTTGCTTTTACTTTGACCTGAGAAACTTGTCTTTTTTTTTTCTTTTGTTTTTGGCTTGTTGTGTGTGGAATTGGGTAGATTTAGTAGATCTTGGATTATTTTTTGTTTTTCATACTTTTGGGAGAAGACCGCACCCTCTGCTTGTAACACAGTGCAGACATACCCGCACTTTTTCTTTACACATAGAGAGGTACCGCACCTGGGTGAACTAGGGGGGGCCTGCGGACCCTGTCAAAGTTTTGAAAAACTTAAGATTTTCTCTTTCAGTCAGCTTAGGTTTTGTTAATGTGTTTTTAGCCTCTACCCAGATTTGCACGTGACTTGTCAGGAACTTTTCTTAGGTTAATTCCATTGGCATTCTTGTTTTAAGCTTTTATCAATTGGGTGTTTTGAGTCTTTTTTTTGAGAAATTCTTAATTTGATTTCCTTTGTTCATTACTTGGACGTTTGTCTCAGTCTTTTCACAATTTTGCATCTTTTTGCTTTTGTTTTTGCAAAAAAATTTCCCCCTCATTCGCCGAGGGGGGCTAAATTGTGTATGAGTGTTAATCGCCTTTGAGTGTTTTTATTTTTTGATCTTTGGAACTCTCACCCAATTTTCTCGACTTGCACTTGATTGGTTCTTATATTACATTAGAATCATCTTGTGTTTGAGAATTCTCTTGCATAGATCACATTTGCATAATTAGAATTCTCTTTTTCGGAATATGAATGAAAAATGTGCATAGATTACAATTGCATAGTTTACATTATGAAAAATCAATCGTAGATTTAGATCAGTTTTCTTTGATTTGAATTTACACAAAAATAAAAATAAAAAAAATGTTTTGGAATTGATTTGCATTAATTTTTCTTGATGAAATTAGTGCATTAGAGAATTTTCTATATTTTCTCTTAGTGATCAATTTTTTGCATTGTTGGAAGTGAATGGAAACTCTCTCCTTACTTTAGTTAGGATTCATTGAATTGAAAATATTACATTATCATATTCGATTGCATT